>DWGR01000896.1:0-18648 GCA_018247715.1 Heliconius burneyi
GAATATTATTCACTATCATCCTACCTTTTTAAGTATAAAATATTATATGAAGAACATAAAACTTTACATAGTCACTATTTATATACATTTTATGTTCATGTAAACAGTGTTACACGAGAAGTTTATACTAAATTTATTTTTAGTAGTCTCTAGTTAAGCTTAGTTTTCTAGATATTTTCTTTTATATGGAAGATTCATACGAAAGATAAAAAGATAAGGTTTTTTTTATATTTTTTTCTTCCAACATTGCAGGGTAGACAAAGAAAAAGTAGTGCATTCATGACATAATTTGGATATGGAACTCAATGCTACGCATTGTTTTCCTAAACTGGGACTTGATAATAAGGTAATAGTTGTATATTGGATAACCACTGGCGCAAAATAAAATATTTAATATTTATCATTTCTTCTCTCTGGTCATGAGGCAAAGGATATGGCTCGAGGATATGGCAGAAAGTGAGGATATGGAGTGTTTTAACAGAAGAAAAGCTAGCCCTCTACCGACCCTACTGCATGCGAGATACAGCGTAAAGCTTAAATTATGTTGTTAATTTTTAATATGAAAACTACTATTTATAAATGAAAATATGAAAACTACATTTATATATCACTACTTCGAAAGTAAAAAAGCAGTTACTGCTTGGCTGCGAAGCCTAGATTATGACTCTATAGAATCCTTAATGCAACGCTGAATTTGCACTACACACAACATTCAACAGGCACACACAAACAAACAAATGCACACTATTTAGCTCAAATTCATCTATGTGCATAAATTTAGTTATTTATTAGTTGTTTTCTATATATTTTGTATCGTATGTGTATAGCTATAATATATGTTATTTAATGTTGTTTCCATATCGAATGTATAGTGTTATGGAAGAGCCTCCTGTTATAAGTAGATACTAGTAGTATTATACTAGTTACTTACTAGGGTGGTCTCATTACTATTTACGTTGTTAAATAACATGTGACACTGAAATATATATATTTTATTTTTTATATCAGATTCATATATTAATTGTCTTGGAATTTAGCTGGAAAGTGGACGCGAGAAAGGCGTATCTTATGTCGCATATCGCGTGTTGCTTAGTTCTCTCTGCCTTCTCCGTTATAATAAAATAATAAAAACGATTTCTTTAAATACAGGATGCACCGCTATATCCCCTATATAGCGTAGGGTTTAAAATAAACGACAAAACAAAACTATACAATTCTCAAAAGAAAAAGACATTACATTTGAGAAAACACATACGTAAGTCACTAAGACACTAACACTACTACCAAATGAATGTTAGTAACATGACTCAACAGATTAGCCTAAGCATTAGTTTCCCATCCCAAGGCATCTGCATTTGCATCTTCTAATGCTATTTGATACGAGTACGCGTATACTGTCCACGACATCTGGCTTATGGGTTATTTCCGAGCAATTCTCGCCAAATTACTTTATAATATATGGAAGTTAATTCTTTTTGTTGTTATATAATATGTATTATGTCATAAGTTTATTTTTTAAGAAACGCAGATTAGGTACAATGTAAAGTTAAATGATAATAAATGTCCAATCCAAGCTAAATTGGGTGGCGTAACTCAACGCCGCGCATTGCCTTGACATCAGAGCGAAGTAAATGGAAATTCGAGTTTCGTAACTCTAGTGGGATTCGAAGCCACAACCAGTCCGACCCAGACCCACTTGTACTCCTGCGCCAGGACTGGTCTCAAATCAATAACTGAAGCGAAATACATAGATTTTATTCACATTTACAAACTTAACTTTTAAGTCAAAAACAAATATGATAAAAATTACATTTAAATTATATACCATGCTAGAAGTAGGGAACCTATTACTAAGACTTACTAAATTGCGGAACTCGACGCCACTTTTGCCATCTTACCAGAGAGCTTTTGCCATCAAGTTCACCGTTACTCATCATCCATTCCCTTCATAGTATAAAACTTTATTATTCTAGTAAACTGCAGTATAAATAGTTAAATAGTATAGAAGCTATTCTCACATGCAGTGATGCACAACACGCAACTATAATAACTTAAGTAATTTGTCACTACCGCGAACGGTATTTAAGTTAATCCCGTTACCGTTACTGAGGTCGCATAATACAGTTGACTTCAGATTTTTCTTTACTTATTTAGAATGGGTTTTTTTGGGATTTCTTTGTTTTTGTAAAACGTTTGTTTTGTTATACTTTTTAATTTGTATATCATTCGAGGTAGAGCATGTTATAACAAGATATTTATCAATACTAGTCTAATGAAATTAAAAATATAAAGTTATTTGAAAATGAATATTTAATATTGCGACGTTGAGTTCTGTCACTCAACTCGCAACGCCTCCAGAATTGGGGAACGGAGTGTCTTAACACAAGGTTGCCTCTGCCTGCCCTGCCGTATGCGAGATACAGCGTGAAACTGATAAAAAAATATTTAATATGTATACAAAAACTTTGCACTCTATAATAGCAGGCTTAGTTCAAAATAACAAAATTCACCACTACCTATAACAATAATAAGAAAATACAAAAGTAATTGAGGAACGACGTGACGCAGGGGCACACGTGTTACTGTACATGCGACAAGTGGGTTTGATTCCCACTCGAGAAAATTAAATATGTAATATTGTCATTTCTTCGCTCTGGAGTCGAGGCAAGTTCCTCCCCTCTATACATAGTGCCTCCAGAATTTGGCGAAAAGTGCGGATCGGAAGAGCTTTTATGGGAAAAGATTGTCTTAAAGGCAGGTTCCCGGGTTCCATGTGGAACCCTGATATGTGCGTGTAGTAGTGTTAGTAAGGATCTTTACTACATAACTTTCCTTTAATGTCTTGTAATCTTATAATATATATTAAAAACACTAAATTCAAATGATAACGAGCCAAGTTTATATCGTTACTCAAAACCTGGTGACTAGTAAAGATATGGAAAACACTTAACATAGATAATATAAAAATTATAAAGTTTATATCATAATATAAAAAATATATAAAATGTTATTGAAGTGCTAATTCTATATTTATATAAGAAAATTATAAACCAGCCGCCATGGCGCTGCGGCACAAGGGTGTGACTTTAACGCTACGGTTGTGGGTTCCATCCCCACTCGAGGAAGTGAAGTGAAATATTTATTTACGTTCATATTTCCATTTTTTCGCTCTGGTGTCGAGGCAAAGCGCTGCGTTGAGTTCTGCCACTCAAGACGCAATGCTCTCAGAATTCGGCAGAAAGCGGGAAACGGAGTGTCTTAACACTAGGTTCCCTATACCTACCCTACTGTGTACGGAATACAGCGTGAAGCCGATTCGATTTTACAATTATAAATTAAAATATATTCCACCAAATAAATGCTTAAACAAAATATACAGTTAAATTCCATTACCAACAGCTATGCCTCTATAAGGACTACTTAAGTAACAAACTATTTGATTCCTGTTCCGAAAATATGTGGAACACATAAAAAAAGTAGTAATAATACGATAATATTATACGTATTAACTATATATGACAAACATTTTAATTGTGCGATATTATCTAAGGAATTTTCGGTATTCACATCAATTATATAATCTCCTTAAGCATTCCTTTCGAAAAGAAAAATTCCAGCATTTATAATAATATACAAGACTTATGTTAATAAATTGCGAATAAAAACTTTAAAAAATCAGCTTCACGCTGTATTCTGCACGCAGCGGGGTAGGCAGAGGGAATCTAGTGTTACGACACTCTGTTCCCCATGTTAGCTCAAATTCTGGAGTCATTACGTATTGAATGGCAGAACTCAACGCCGCGCTTTGCTTCAATACCAGAGCGCAGAAACCAAAATATAAATTTAAGCAAATATTACATATCCTCGATTGGTAATCGAACACAAAACCAGTCGAACTTACAGTCACACGCTTGTGCCTGCGCCACGTCCTGCCTCAGAACTTCTACGGTAAAAAATATTACAAAATTACTAAACGAAACAAAAACTTGTTCCAAGCCCCATACTAGTAAAGTCCAGATAGTTAAAGCTAGAATGCGACCTGGCATCATAAATCAAGGGTGACGTAAACTGACGATTTAATACCATTGCGGGACTTAATAAAATTACTCCTAATATAGCAGAGTAAGATATAATTCAACGTTAAGTTGAAATAGATTCGGTTTTGTGGTAAAAAAATATATTTAATGAAATCATATATTTCTTCACGGTGAATGCTGCATATAGCAGAGAAGGCAGAGAATCTATAGACAGACGTTTCTCCTGTTCTTCACCAGACCGACCTTACCCAGACTGTTATGGTTTTTTGTGAATCTTAGAGTTTTTTATTAAAGTTTGTTTTTTAAAAATAATTTTCATTTACAAATGTAAATTTTTTTAACTAAAACGATTATTTGTAAAAATGTAAGTAATTATAACATTATACACTTGTTAATTGTATTTTGTCCCAAATAAGGATAATAAAATATTTTTCTAAGCCAAATAAATAAAAGTTTCATACATTTATTTCAATGTAAAAATTGACTTTTACACCTAAAAATTTGAATCAAATATAATGCAATCCCCACAACCACATTTGCCAGTAGTTAAGTAACATTTATGTTTTAATTTTCACCGGATCCGGTTATACATCGATTTTTTTATAAGTGGGTATTGTATTTTAAAGAAGTACCTTGTATCTGACAAGACCTGATCAGCAACTCGGAAGGTTTTTTTGCGAGATATCGATTTTATCGATGCGTTACAATAATGTCATGTTGTTAACCTCATTACTGTATATTAGAGATATGCATGTAATGTACTACTTATAACATATTAAACATAATTATATGTATGTTTGTATAATCTTTTGAATTATCTCTTTAACTATGTTCTTAACGGCACAGCGGCACAAGGGTGTGACTGTAACGCGACGATTGTGGGTTCGATCCCCACTCAAGGAAGTCAAATATTTATTTATGTTTATAATTTCCATTTCTTCGCTTTGGTGTTAAAACAAAGCGCGGCGTTGGGTTCTGCCACTCAACACGCAATGCCTCCAGAATTCATCAGATAGTGGGGAACGGAGTGTCTTAACGCTAGGCTCCCTCTGCCTACCCTGCTGTGTGCGGGATACATCGTGAAGCTGATTTTTTATGGTCTTAAACAACAATAATAAATAACAAATTAGCTACTAAAGTGCCACTTTAGTAGCTAATTTGAGTTAAAAAAATTGTCATTGTATCACGCATTCGGTTTATGGGAGATTTTTCTTCACGCATGCCTTAGGGATCACGTGATATAATCGTTTACATACTCGTAGGTCGATATAACCCGCATGCGGGTTACGGGAAATTGCCAACCGGTGAATTTCCTTGGTTGTTAAAACACGTGCGGGGACCTGCATGTCGTATATTATACATAGCTTACTTAGAAACGTTATTTAAAATATGATCATTTTCCTGAGTAGGGGTCAAATCCCAACTATGGTTTACAATCAGATGCTGTGCCACTGGGCCACGGCATCTTTGGCTTAACTTGTGTTAAATGAAATCAGCTTCACGCTGTATCCCGCACACAGCATGGTAGGCAGAGGGAACCTTTTGTAAAGACATACCGTTCCCCACTTTCTGCCATATTCTTGAGGCATTGCGTGTTGAGTGGCAGAAGTCAACGTCGCGCTTTGTCTCGATACCAGAGCGAAGAGATGGAAATATAAATTTAAATAAATATTTCATCTCTTCGAGTGGGGATCCAACCCACAACCAGTCGGTTTTACAGTCACATCTTGTGCCCCTGCGCCATGACTGGCCTCAACTTGTGTTAAATTATTTTTATCTTTTAACTTAACAAGACTATAAGTAATAATATGTAGGTAGTTCAAAGTGTAAAGGAGTCTTATATCTATTGAGTGTCTTCATTCCCACCCACGAGATGCGGGCTATCTAAGACGATAAATTTAACGTAATATAAAGTAGATATATAAACTACTAGCGACCCGGTCGCGGCTTCGCCCGCTTAACTACTGAATTATTTACTCAATACACTGTATATTAAAACGCGAACGTAATTCAGTGTATTAAGCAGATAATTTAGTAGTTTAAGCGGGCGAAGCCGCAACCGGGTCGCTAGTATATAATAGATATTACAAGGATAGGAAAATACTTAGAGTTAAAATATATAAAGATGAATTATTTTGTATTACAATCTTTACATTTTAATTTTTTGTAATTGGTTTACAATGTTACAGTGCGGTCAACAAGTTTTGGCCACCCTGCACTTAGCTATTGAAGACTACGCAGATTTGAATTCAGGAGTTTTCATACATTTGAATATTTTCTTCCCAATTGAACAATGCTCATAAATTCAGAAAACATAACTTCGGAGCGACCACGACTTGTTGGTTGTACTGTACATTAAATTTTATCACATCATTAAGATGCAATACCTTCGAGTATATTAGATTCATTCAATACCACCAACGCAATAATTAATTGTAATATAAATACCGATAATTACATACTAAATACCGCAATCAGTTAATTAAATTACTATTCATAAATCATATTGCATTATAATATTTAAATTGTTTCATCATTCATATGTAAATAGTTAATATCTTTAGATATTTACTAAAATTTTCTAAAAAAATTGCGGCCGTCGTGGCCCAGTGTACAAAGGTGTGACTATAAAGAGTGCATTTCATTGAGTGTGCCTCGAATCCACAACGACTCTTTACAATAGACACACTCAATAAAAATATTTTTTTTATTAATATTTTCATTTCTTCGCTCTCGCATGGGCACAGAAGCCCGACGTTGAGTTCCGTCAATCACCAGAGCGTTTTAACACAAGGTTCCCTCTGCCTACCTTGGTTGTGTGCCAGATATAGTGTGATGCTGACGCTAAAAAACATATGACATAGTTTTGTTTGTATTTGTTCTTTTTTCATCTTTCGCGTCATGCTGGCTAGGAAGGGAGAGCCTAGCATATATAATCATTGAATACTGGGTGGTGCAACCTAAATCTATTATGTAATAAGCTGGATGTTTCTTAACTTCATGATATATATCGCACATAGCAGAGTAGGCAAAGAGAAAGACAGAGAGTGTTAAGACACTACGTTCCCATTAGGACACTTTGGTTCCCCACTTTCCGCCGAATCCTTGAAACATAGCGTGTTGAGTGGCGGTACTCAAAGCTACTGCTACTACTACTAGGCCCTAATATTGTAAATATAAATAATAATGGCTTTTGTTGACATCACCAGCATCAAGTATAATTTATCAACAATATAAAAAAAACAAAACTTATTTTAATTATTTTAATTTAACTTATTTTAATTATTTTAATAAACTTTTAAAAAAATCAGCTTCACGCTTTATCCCGCTTACGGCCGGGTATACAGAGGGAACATAGTGTTAAGACGCTCCGTTCCCCACTTTCTGCTGAATTCTGGAGGCATTGTATGTTGAGTGGCATAAACTTTTAATAGCATATTTAAATGTTAGATATTTAAAATAATTATCTTCTATCATGTGGTAATATATTATGGCTCAAATAGTACCCACAACTGGGTTTATAAACCTATTACCCACATATGTTTATATTTTGTTGGGTATCTTAATAAATCACGAAGACAGGTAAAGCGTGGGCTACAATCGAAGCGTACGTAACTATTAAGATGATTCAGCACTTGGTGAATCATTCGAAGTGTATAATTAAACAATATTGAATCTCTTTAATGAAAACTTAATATTAGAAATTGTTTCTGGCTATGGAAGGAAAGGAAGATAAATTTGATGGTTTTTTAACAGGGTTGGTAAAGGAGCTTAGTGTTAAGATACTCCGTTCCGAATTTTCCGTCCATTAGACCTTGACCATGACTTATTTGGGTGGTTTTTCACTCTAGACATATATAAATATATGCAAGTTGATAAGTAAAAATATATATATCTTTTTTTAGCATCACGCCGTACCCCGTACGCAGCAGGAACCTAGTGTACGGACACACCGCTTAAAATTATGACCCGAAATCTGAAGGCTTTGCGTGTTGAGTGGTGAAAAATTATAGCCGCACTTTGCCTCGTTCGTTTCGTTCTTACAAGAACCTATAAGTTCTGGCCGGTGAACCGATTCGTAGCAAGTGCTATGACGGCGCCGCCATTTTATTATTTATTTAATTATACTTCTAAACAAACATCTAAGTTACCTTACTTATATCCGTCAATTATTCCAAATAAAATAAACATGATCTGTCGTTATTAATAATTAACAAGATAACCTTGTAACGCAGAGTAGACTTAGATTACTTTTACAGTCATATTTGTTAAAGTACTATTTAACGGCCGAGCTTAATTTATATCTAATGGCAAATAGAACGAGCAATTTTAGAACTACCCTACACTTACCAGTTATTAGCTTTTAAGTTTAATCTTTCAAGGTTTAATTTGTAAAGTAAATATTATGTGAAAATTATGCCGTGGCGCAATGATGTGACTGTATACGCAATGCTTGTGAATTCGATTCTCATTTGGGGGAACAGAATATTAAATATTTCATTTTCTTGCTTTGCCATTAACAACGCAATGCCTCGAGAATGTGGCGGAAAGAAGAGAACTGAAGTGTTTTAATGGGAAAAGAATATCTTAATACTAGTTTTCCATTTTTCTTCTGCCTATATGAGGAAGCATAAGTGCAAGAAAAATCTCATCATCATCCCTTATTGTTTAAACGTATTGTAAGAATACAGATAATTATAAAATATAAAGATACAGATAGATATAAAATAATTAATATAATGTTTGCAATGTCTCAATGAAAGTATATTAATAGCTTGTTACTGTCCTACTTACAAGATTAACAAAGTTCTTACGCTCATTAAAGCGAGGGCTTAGAACTTCAATTATACGACTGCAACTTATCTAGAAAATGGCAGAATTATACTCTACTATATAATTGGTACTTTGGTTGGTAAACAGACTGGTCCTAAGATAGTCCAGTTCAATAAAAGAAAATAATTAAATATATATTAAATAATAAAATATGAGGCAAAGCGCGGCGTTAAGTTCTGCCACTCAACACGCAATGCCACCAGACTTCAACAGAAAGTGGGGAACGGAGTGTTTTAATACTAGGTTCCCTCTGTCTACCCTGCTATGAACGGGATACAGCGTGAAGCTAAAAAAATCCACCAAATATACTCGTATATGAACCCACTACCATCTCATATGTCTAAATATATTTATCTTAAAGTTTTTGACGTTGATACACGCTAAATAATATAAATGTCACAAATATATCTAAATAATCTTGATTCTAAATAATAAAAAATAATATTTAAAGATTTCAATTTTGTATGTCACGCTGTACGAGCGTATATTTAAAACACACTATTTCTGTATGTTGTAGCCCATAACTTAGCTGGCTTGGATTATAAAAAAATAAATTGTATTTTTCCCCTTGCCGTGAAAAAAATCAAGAAATCCCTTCTCTAAGTAACCTGTAGAAATTACTATGCAAACTCCAGCTTTCTTGACGCTTTACTTTCGGCTGTGCTTTGTCTGTCAGTCACTCAGCAACAATATATATATATATATATATATATATATATATATATATATATATATATATATATATATAGAGATAAATTATTGTCTATCTCAATAATTAAAACGATTTGGTTTAACTAATGTCACCCAAACCTATTATCAACCTATTTAAAATATTCTTCTGTGTAAACACGCTGTATTTATTGTTATATTATGCCCATTATGTAAAAATAATGGTTAATTGTTACATTCGACTCGCCGCTAATGTGTGTCAATATCGTAAGTCCTCTCATACCATAAATACCTTTACTGTTGACACTAACGGGCTATTTCTTGAATTTTTCATATATTTCAAAGCAGTTTTATAATGATATTGAAATTATTGTTAATATTTTTTAGGGTTCCGTACCTCAAAAAGAAAAAAACAGAAATCTGATAGGATCACTTTGTGGTCCGTTTGGCCGTCTGTCATAAGAATGTCAATCTGAACTTAATATCACACACTCTAGACCACGGTTCCTTGGAACACAAGTCTAAGTCAATGTGTTTTTTGCTTTAAATTCGACGCGTAATGAAAACCTATAGAGTACTTTCTATGGACCTACAATTATGAAATTCAGCGAGAAGTGAGAACTAACAATACAAATTAAAGATAAAAAAACAAAAATGAAATTTTTAGGTACGTTATAGAAAAAATAATAAAAATTAATGCATATATATATGCAAATTTAAGTTAATTTGTTTGTCGATTTTTATAAATTAAGAATTGGGAAGTATCCCATTGGCATTTAATCTCGAAATTGTTACGGAACCCTCGAAACGTAAGTCTGACTCGCATTTGACCGGTTTGTTTTATATTAAGTATTGGGTTACAATGATTACACTCGTAGTTTGTTAAGTCAAATGTCAAACTCGGCACCTTACTTTGTAATTATCATAAATATGGACTCTTACGTATTATATTTCGTCATTTTAGTTATAGGAATCATTAATTAATATCATTATTTTTTGTATAATGTATACGATTTAAATAATTTCATTGATTAGAATAACTATGCAATAGGCGTAAGTCCAACCCCACTTAAGGAAATATTTATAAAAAAAATATTTTTTTACCGCCAAGCTCTATCCCGCACATAGCAAGATAGGCAGAGAGTCCCTGGATACGAAGTGTCAAAAGTCTCGTTGCCAGAGTTACATCAATTTTAAAAGAGTTTTTACTAGATGAATAAAGCAATTTAATATACATATAGTTACATACAAATATTTCAAGCTTTTCAGTAGCTTCGCGTAGCTGATTCATAATCAATTATAAATAAATTATCCACACGCAACTTTATACTATTTTGTAAAACGTTCGTGTTATTCTTGGGAAAAAAAATAGATTCATACGATGGTTTGGTACAATACAATTTTGCGTTGATTACAGATTTATATCCTATTAATAATTTTATTAAAATACAATATCCAATAAACGACCAAAAACTTTTTCTATATGTACTTACTAAAAGTCTTATACAAAAGTAAGAATAAAGATACATTTTTGTTTTGAGATTCACGCTGTATCCCGCACACAGCAGAGTAGATAGAACGAACACAGTGTTAAGACATTTAGTTCTTCATTTAACGCTCAATAATGGAGGCATTGCGTGTTGAGTGAACTCGAAGACACGCTTTGCCTCCACACTGAAGTGAAGAAATATTTCATTTCTGCGAGTGGGCATCGAACCTAAAACAGTCGCGTTTTCGACTGGCTTCTTAAAAAATATGTTTTCTGGCTAAATAACTTTATATCTAGTCTTTTACTTTATACCTAGGTTATAAAAGGTCAAATGTATGTAAACAATCCTGTATAACTTTGGCTCGATCCGTGACAGTTATAGACTCATCTTATTTACTAATCAAGATAAACCAAGATTTCATTATTTAACCCATTTCAGACTGAGCGTGATTTATTGAACTTCGACCGATCAATTCTTTCACGCCATATAAATTGGACTGCGCTTCAAAAGGCTTGATTCTAAAGCAAATAAGCGTATCTTATACGAATCTAATGAGTGGCAAAACTTAAGAGTTAGCAAAACTATTCCAATATCACCTTTACTTCTAAAACAATAGAAGTCAATACAAGACAAAGCTTATAGCTTAAGAGGTCCAAATATTTCTCGTTCCCACGAGTAGCGTGCGGTGCCAAGTAATGAGTTTTGCCACGCAAGTTGAATTTTAATGACCTATATTCAAATTAGAAGACATCATACCATTAATTTTCTTCTTAATCTTTTTATCGAACACAATGTATGGTAGCATCTTACCTAAGTTGTTGTTTGGAAAAAATATAAACAGTTTATTTTAGTTAATTAGCTTTGTACATAGATATAAATAAATGCACGAACAGTGATGAAATTCCCTCACGTTCGTTCTATCAAAAGCTCAAGATTTGAAAGCTCGATGAATCCGATTTTGTCAGTAAAAGTAAGATTTAGTGAAATAAATGTACAGAATATTGTTTGGAGTATTTTAAATGGACTATTCTTTAAGTTATGATATTTATGTAAATAAACTAGTTTTTCTAATTTAATGATAAGGATCCCAAATTGTAAGCAACTTTTCAGAAAACAAGCGGCTATCTTACTGTAATAGATACTGAAACCGGAAATTAACCTAACAATGACATTTCAGTTTTGAAGCCAGTCGTAGCGGAGAGGCACAAACGACTGTTAACGCAACAGGTTATGTGTTCAATTGCCACTCGAGGGAATGAAATATTTAATTATTCACTTCCCTACTCTGGTAATGGCGTTGAGTTCCGCCACTTAACCCGCATGTCTCTAGAATCCGGCGACAACTGGTGAACGGAAGTGTCTTATTGGGAACGGAGTTTCTTAAGACCAGGTTCCCATGTTCCCTCTAGTTACTCTGTTATACGCGTGAGACTGAAAAAATCACATTACCATTAATAATAATCGTCCATAATTTCCAATTTACCAAATCCACTTCCAAGCCGAAAATAATATTATATTATCTAAGTAACTTTCTAGCTTGTTATGTCGTGGATGCGATAGTTTCAAAGGCCAAGACTCGCTTGACCTACTATAGTAAACCCATTCATTTTTAAAATCTCGTAAACTGATATCCACGCCCACAAATAAGAAAGCGATCTAATGAAAAACACTTAAAATGTGAAGCAATTCTTTCTACTTATATTTTATACGAGTACATTAATTTACTTGTTTCTGACATAAGATTTTTACTTTTGCGTTTTTACCGTTTTTATTCATTCTTATTTTTTAGGTCTCCACTGCCTATGCCTACCTTGTTATGTACGAGATAGAGAGTGATAGTAATTTTAAAATGTATGGAAGGAAGTCATTATGAGGGATATGTAAGTAGTCTCAAATAAGTATATAAAAATCTAGTGTAGTTAAAGTTTCCTTAGAGTTATCTATTTGGATAAGACTAAATCTATTTAAATAACTTTATAATACTTATCAATATAACGTTTAATCGGAATGAATGTTAAAATTATCTTATTTTAAGAATTCCGTTACTGAAAAGATAAGAACGAAGCCCTTTTATATAAAAACTGGATCAAATATTGCAATCTATAGTCCATTGAAGCGCTGAAATGTTGAGATCTATAGTCCATTGAAGAGCTGAAAAAATCACAATATTCATGCAAGTGCATATGCTTGCAAACTTAGGTTTATCAACTTGCATAATGTTGTACTTCCCATTGATTTACCATACTGAAATTGAAACGGAAGACTCGGTAAATCCGACTCGCACTTAACCGGTTTTTTTACTTTACACAGGCATTGAATATGAAAAATAAAATGGCTATATAAAAACAAATCAAATCAGATTCACGCTGTATCCCGCACACACCAGGGTAGGCATTGGGAACCTAGTGTTAAGACACTCCGTTCTCCACTTTCTACCGAATTCTGGAGGCATTGCGTGTTGAGTGGCATAACTCAACGCGGCGCTTTGCCTCTACACCAGAGCGAAGAGATGGAAATATAAACGTAAATAAATATTTCACTTCCGCGAGTGGGTATCGAACCCACAACCGCCGCGCCCTTGAGCCGCTGCGCCACGACGGCCTTTGTGAAAGAATTTTAAAATTCTTAAAATTTTAAAAATATTTAAATAAAAAAGCTTTAGATTTTACTTTACAAAGTAGACTGTTATCAGACAATTCAATCAATTCAATTAGTCCTTCCTACGTTCTTAATTAGATGAATTTCACCTTGTTGCGTCAAGATAAAATTACTTACCACCTACAGTACTAATAGACGTGTCCTACATACACTACAGCCTTTACTAAATAATAAATATATAACTAGTTTCTAATTAAAATTCAAATATATAGATACTATAGCCAGTCGCAGGAGCGAACTGAACGTGGCTAATTTAAGCCCACTGGATGAAATCAATGGTTCCACTGGTAACTCTGGTGACAGGATAAAGTACGGCGTTTGGTTTCGTCACTCAACACACTCTTCTTCTTCTTCCTGGCATTACCTGGCTATTGCCAGGATCTGCCTTCCTGCTCAGCCTTTTCCACTTTGCACGGTCTTTAACGTGCTCGGTGGTTGGACCATTGGCTCTCATGTCCAACGTCATGACATCCAACCAGAGCTTTCTTGGGCGTCCGAGAGGTCTCATTCCAGGAACTGAAATAGCAAGGTACTTGCACCCGACATTGTTCTTAGGCCGGCACGTAACATGGTCAAACCATCTCAGGCGACCCTCTTCGAGCTTATCCGCTACGTCACGGACTTCAAGACTACCTCGAATGAACGTGTTGCATATGCGGTCAAACCGCGTTACGCCGCACATTCACCTCAGAATCTTCATTTCCGTGACGTGAAGCTCCTGAATGTGCCAGGATAGTGCTGACCAACATTCGCTGCCGTATAAAAGAACCGGTCGGATGATGCTCTTGTATATCAGACCCTTGAGTTTGGGCGGTATCCTGCGATCGCAGACCACATCAGTGACCTCTCGCCATTTAGCCCAAGCAGTGCTTATCCGGTTATAGACGTCGTGATCGATGCCTCCAGACTCATGCATAACGGATCCAAGATACCTGAACTTTTCCGACTGGTTCAGGACGGCTGATTCAGGACCTATACGGATAGTGTTCGAGTCTAGACTCCCGCCACTTAACACACTATGGCTCCAGAATTTTTCTGAAAATGGGAAACGGAAGTGTTTTAATAGGAACCGAGTATCTCAGCTCTAGTGAGAACCTGGGTTCCGATATTCCAAACAAGATATTTTTAGAGCCAATTTTTACTCTGGCTATGAATATGTTACATAAATGGACGGAAAAAAGGTAAAAGTGTGTTTTAAATCTCTCATCATATCCCGCATAATGCGGGAAAATTGCTTGAATTTTAAAAAACAAATGCTTTTAAGACATCATTTATAATTTATTACTTTAAATATTAAATTGCTTAACACTAAGGAAACGACAGGTGCTTCCTTCAGTAATAAGCAAGCTGTTAAAAAGAATATATAGTTACTTATATTTTTTTTTAATTGAATGTTAAAATTCTAAATGACATGGAATTTTCAATGTATCGATGACAAAAATAAATATGAAATATAAAATAACAACATATTTTTGTGTAACTTTTTCAATAAGATTATTTTTTTTATATTTCTTCACTCTTTCTTTTTGTAACGGCTATTAGATTTTCTATATGGACGTAATATTAAGCGTAGTAGTAATAAGTATAAACTTCATCTAGCAGATGAACTTACAAGAAGAAGAGGAAGATAGATATTGATAGCCTGTCGTGGCGCAGAGGCACAAACGTGCGACTTTAAACGGAACAGGTTATTCTATTCCCATTCTAAGTAATGAAATATTTTAATATTTTCATATCCTCGCACTGGCAACGAGGCAAAGCGCAGCGTTGAGTTCCACCATTCAACAAAGCCTCCAATATTCGTTGGAAAATGGATGCCAGAATGTCTTAACATTAGGTTCCCAGGTCCCCTCTACATATCCTAATATGAAGGATACAGTGTGAAACTCAATAGATAAATAGAAATATCATATAAGTTTTCCGGAAACAAGGTGTTCCATCTAACCTCCACAACACCATTCTATTAGCGCCACACGCTCAATCTTCACGAACAGATGTCTCAATTATTCAGACACAGCCTATGAACAAACAGGGACAAGCCGGACAACTAAACGCCCCATCCTTATACGCGCTAACCGGATTTAATTTATAACTTTGAATATTTGTGCCTTTTATATTTGTTGCTTTTGATTATTATCGCGATTCATTTTTGAAGAAATTCATTGTTTCTTCTATTATAAGCTAAAAAAATTAAAAACCACTATATTACTTTTGTTTTCAAAAATCGCTCTAGATTTAAAAAAACTCGAAAAATCTTAGTAAAATACGAGCCTGTTTTAATCTTATTATAATTCACATTTTTTTTTCTGAGATATAAATTATTTCTCAATTGGAATTAGAACTTAGAACCACAGCGTAAACTCAAATATTTCTTAAAATACGACTGTGGGTAGAGCTAAATAAATATTTTACATTTTCATTTCTTCGCTCTGGTGTCGAGGCGTTGAGTTCCACCAATCAACACGCAATGCATCCAGAATTCAGCGCAAAGTGAAGAGCGGAGTGTCTTAACACTAGACTCCCTCTGTCTACACAGCTAAATGCGGGATACAGAAAAAATAATACTAAAAATTATAAATTACAAGCGGGCAACTTAAACTATAATTATTCAACATAAATATTTCATACGGTAGTTCACCTACTTCTTTCCTCTTAAGGCTATCGCGTAAACTTTTAATTAGATACAAGCCCCTAATGGAAAGAGGCGTGAAACTGTATAATCTATCTTTATCTATCATTCATATCTAGTTTAGATTTCCACGCTAATAGACGAGTTTACAAGAAAATTCAATGAAATCTCGAAGTGAAATCTTGGTAATGCGCATAAAAATTATCTAAATGTAATACATTTTTCATAATACTTTGTAGTATATATTCTTAAGACATACAAAAAGATATATATAAAAATCGTGGCGCAACGGCACAAAGGTGTGACTGTAACGCGACGGCTTTGGGTTCGATCCCTACTCGAGGAAGTGAAATGTTTATTTACGTTTAGATTTCCATTTCTTCAGTCCGGTGTCGAGGCAAAGCACGGCGTCGAGTTCTGCCACTAAACCTCCAGAATTCGGCACGAAGGCTCCAAAAGTGGGGAACGGAGTATCTTAACACTAGGTTCCCTCTGCCTACCCTGCTGTGTGCGGGATACACCGTAAAACTGATTTAACTACAAATAATTGTTGAAATTGAAAATATTTTTCTAATATTTCGAAATTTTACATACTGGGTGGCGGAGTTCTATACTTTTCATCAGATCCGAAAATAAATAAGAGAAGATAACATTCCATGGATTCACCGCGTGGGTTGCTCAACGCGTCGGGAAGCCCTAAATCCCACCTTTATACTTATTACAAGTGTTATTTCTTCTCGTCTCTCTTCGTATCAAATTTGGTATGATCAAACTAATACCGATCCCAGAAATTCACTTATAATAGAGACAGGCCTAAATCTCTTAGTAAGCGACAGAGAGATTACGAGACCAAAATATCTTCTCTGATTTCAATGTGCTACTAGCTTAAGTAGACACGTCTCAAGTCCGCAAAGAAGATGTAAATATAAGATATATTTTTTTAGCTTAACGCTGTATCCCGCTCATAGCAGGGTTGACAGAGGGAACCTAGTGTTAAGACACTCCGATCCCCACTTTCTGCCGAGTTGTTTAGGCATTGCGTGTTGAGTAGCAGACTTCAACGCCGCGCTTTGCCTTGACACCAGAGCGAAGAAAATGGAAATACAGACGTAAATAAATATTTCACTTCTTGGAGTGGG
This sequence comes from Heliconius burneyi, assembly GCA_018247715.1. Taxonomy (NCBI): domain Eukaryota; kingdom Metazoa; phylum Arthropoda; class Insecta; order Lepidoptera; family Nymphalidae; genus Heliconius; species Heliconius burneyi. The sequence goes on from DWGR01000896.1 coordinate 17,456, forward strand.
GATCGAACCCACAACCAGTCGATCACACGAAATCGCACCCTTGTATATATAATTAAATTTCCTATTATCTAAATTTAAAGTGAAAGTTCTGTGGCGACACAAATTCCTACACTTTACTACATCTATTAGACCTTAATTCATCACTAAGCATATTATCAGAGCGCTTTTAAACGTGTTCAATTAGAAGTAATACAATAATTTGTATACAAGATTGATATTTAAAAACGACTTGCAATTTAGAGGCCGTCGTGGCGCAGCGGTACAAGGGTATGATTGTAACGCGACGGTTGTGGGTTCGACCCCACTCGAGGAAGTGAAATATTTATTTACGTTCATATTTCTATTTCTTCGCTCTGGTGGTTCGTCTTTCGAAGTAAAGCGCATCGTTGAGTTCTGCCATTCAACATACAATGCCTCCAGAATTCGGCAGAAAGTGGGGAACGGAGTATCTTAACACTAGGTTCCCTCTGCTTACCCTGCAGTTTGCGGGATACAGCGTGAAGCTAAACTTGCAATTTAATACTGAAATATACCTTATACTAATTGTTAAGATTATAGCTTTTTAAAAGTTAAATTTCTTAGTCGATACAAGTAATTATGATAAGAGAAGATACGAGAAGATTACAATTATACATGTACTTCTTCTATATACAGTATGTAGCTGCTACATACTGTTTGTAGCATTATAACATTGCTGTAAGGAAAGCTTAAGTTAAATGAGTTGCTTTATTATTTTCTTAGATGCACACTGTATTCCGCACAAAACAGGGTAGGCAGAGGGAACCTGGGACCCTAACATTACGTTTCCGAATTTCCGCTGAACCCCTAGAGGTATTTAGTGGCGAAACTCAATACTGCGTTTATTTTACAAAACAGGAGATATGAGTCAGGTTCAAATATTACTTTATAAGCCTATAGTTACCAGAATTGTTAAACTTTGATTTTATAACTACTGTATTACAAGTGAAAGACACCGGTAGACGGCATGTTATTCGATTTGTTTCACAATTAGCGTTCTTACAAAAACTGACTTAAAGTATAATCAAGTCCAGTTCCTGTTACAAAGTTTATACCATTGGTGTCCAAGCTTTGGGCCACCTTGGTTTGCTTAAGAGGGGAATTTGATCACTCACACGTACACTACTTTCCACCTGTTAAAAGAAATTGCTTGTGAAATAGTAAAATCCAACATC
>DWGR01000897.1:0-18633 GCA_018247715.1 Heliconius burneyi
AAAAATTGTGGGATTTTGTCCTGATATTGTCAAATTTTTGTTTTACCTATAAATGTTTTTCTACCCTTAATGTGAACACTTTAGAATTATCATGAACTTATAATAATTGTATTTTAGATTATGTTGGATTCATTAAGAAAATAATAAAATTAATGCAAAATAAATTTCACCAATTAAAACTTCTGGAAGTTGAATTGAGGCAAGAAGAAAGTGGTTCCCCACCTCCTGGTTAGTAAGATTTTTTTTATGTTATACTACGGTTATTGGCTTTACCTCGGTTGACCTTTGAATACACAATATCAATGCTACTGGGGGAAGGTCATGTAAACTTATAAGGACACCCTGAGTAGGGCTGTATGTGTGAATTGTTTGATGATAGTGGTTGAAGTGAGAGAAGTATGGAGTGACCGCTAGGAATAAAGCATGAACCAAAAAAAAGCTTTATTCCACCCTTTACTTCAATAGTCAAATGGAAATATATGTTAGCTTAGCTATTTTATGTCACATACAGTGCAGATACTGTTTTACTAGTTATATTGAATTGCTTTACATGTTTTTATTCCAACCAGTACTTCCTAAGATTAACGAGCTTTACAATAAAAAATCTTGAGAGTGGGAGTTAAAAATTATTTTTGTAAGTATCTTATATCCGTGTGATTTAAAATTACAAATACTTGTGTTAAAAACTATTAAGAAAGCCTTAGATAAGATATAAGTAGTTTAACTTTAGTAGTATCCCACACATAGCAGGATAAGCGGATGTCACCCATATAGGGTTAAGGTATTTTCAGAAAGTGGCGCTTTCTGTTTAATAAGCTTTTGAGTAGCGGAATTGACTGACGCCCTTTGTCTTGATACCAGAGTGAGGAAATGAAAAAAAAAATATTAAGGAATTGAATTCATAACCATCACGTCGGACATTGGGCCAAAGAGGTTTCAGGATGATGTATTGTTATCTCATAGACAGTTATAGAAATTCCGTTTGTTGTTGAAAAATAATATAAATCATTATTAATGGTCAGACAAATATATATATATATCTACATTTTTACACATACAAAAGAATATAATGTGAAATATTTAGACATTCTTTATTCACACACATTCTCTCAGTGGAAATTCAATTAACCAGGATTATTGTTGTACTTTTAAGCATTAACAATTATAAATATAAAGAAAATAAAATTTATACAGAAAATACTTAAAAATTTCTAGGCATAATAAAATATATATTACGTATAAGTATTACTTGTAAACACATATCTTTTTCGTAATATAATATTTTACTGGAATTTTTAGTTTGGCAATTATTCGTTCTAGCTTGCTAGTCCCCATAATACCAAATCCGCATAATTGACGCCAGGATTATCGAGTTTCCACTGTACTTAAAATTATATACATATATATCAATTTTTTTTTTATCTCTTCTTAATACCTATAATATAATTGAAAGATATTTTATACAAATAGATTTGGAGCTTTTAACTATAAAGTGTTTATATTCAAAAATGGTTTAAATAAATATATTTTTATAACAGATATCATTTTAATTTTGTGCCACAGAAGCAAATGGCGAAATTTCGAGTAAGGCAATTGTATACAAGTATTATAATGGTTGTATGTATTATTATTTTTAGTATACAGCATGTTTTGTTTTTTAGATTTCTTTATAATAATATGTAAAGTAATAATATTTACATCTTTAATAACTTATTTATAGGGCTCTGTCATTTGTGCATGTTTTTGTCACATATTTTAAATTTTTATTTATTTTTATACACAATGCACTAACCCTTTAAAAGCTAAAAGAATTAAAATGCTATGTTAAACCATATCTTATAATATGCAAAATTTTAGCATATTATTAGATAGCGAGTTTCGAAATACCCACTATATTTAAATAAAAAAAAAAACAATGTCCGGTAACGACCAGACATACTTTTTTTTTTCCTCTACTTTGTCTTCATCTAAATGCCCTCGCGATTTGGTACGGGCGACAGATAGATGAAGATAGTTGGTTTACACTAGAGTTATTTAATTGTTGTATTTAATTATATAGACCAGCCATACTCCATCGTAACGTACAATAATTCCCCATGACCCTTTCCCCTTGCACAATTACAATTAAAGTATTTATGAAAAAGTAAACACTGCCCTTGAAATCGATTCAACAACCATCGCGTGTACAAAGCCAAATTGTGGCGGGATGGCATCATCAAATTGGTAATTCTTATATAATATTTCATTATAATTTGGAGTAGTATGATGTATGTATTACATATATGATAAATTTGATATACGATTGTTATGTATATTTCGTAATAGAATTGCGTCTATAAATTATAATAATGAATAAATATCATTTTAATAGTGTAAAATTACTTTATTCTAATAGATAATTTTAAAAAAAAATTAAGTTTATTTTTTTTTAATAACGATACTATAATTACTGCATGGTTTTATAGTACATTAAAAAAAGGTTTTCATTTTCACAACACTTTTTAATACTAGAATCATTTTCAGCTTTCATAGAAGATAGCATTGTGAATCAAATGTTCATATCGGAGCAAAAAGTATTGGACATGATTGAAAATGCTTACCCCAACCCACTGTCGGTAGAGGATTTTGTTACGTAAGTATATGTTACGTATATTAATAACTTTTACTAGCGGGGCTTTACCCCCGTGGTTAAATAAAAATAACTAAGAAATGTGTATGATACATTCTAAGCGTCCGAGGTAGCTGACCGCAGGCTTGGGCAATAGAGACCTTGGTGGTCCATGCCCACTCCAGAAGTTCCTATGCCCATGGTATTCAGCTATTCAACATGGTGTAGTGTGAAACTAAGCTCCAGATTAACAATGATAAAACAAAATACTATTTAGTTAATGAAGTAATAGTTTTTTATAATAGAATTTCGATGTCCTTATAATAATACTACTTTGTAAGTTAAATTGCAAAAAATAATAGTATAGTTTTTTATAACATATTGTAATTAATATAAATACACACTATGTAAATTGTAAGAGAAACCTAAAAACAACTCTTTATTACAGTGCTGGAAAATGGTCCAAAGCAGATGTTAAGGATGCCCTCGAATCTTTAGAAGAAAAAGGTCTAACAAGGCTTATGTCTGACGGAATCTACGTTCGTCAACACAGTATCGATACTCAAGTAAGGAGGACTGAAAATATTTGGCAATATTTGTATATATGTAAATCGAATAGTTGAGTGGTGGAACTCAACATCGCGCTTTATCCTGTAATTCTTTCCCCCAAATTGGAATCAAACCCACAACCTTCGACTGGTTGCCATTAATCGATAATATTTAAAGATGAATAATATTTATTGCACTAGGTGGTGAAACAAATGCCCACTCTGTGTTCCTCACGTCAACCCACAATAGCTGTAGTGACGGCGTTGTACTGCGAAAAACAAGCCGTGGACGCCATGATGGACAACCAAGAAACGTACGTCCGGTACACTACTGTCGGTGAGTTAGCATATATGTATTATTATTGTCTTTTTTACTCAATGGGCCCTCCGTTAAAAAAATCTCTTACATTCTCAGCTTACCTTACAAATTCGAAATACTGTTGAGATCATCATTGCGTTTTTATCTTACTAACTCAGAAAAAGGCGAATAGTCACATAAAAAACATATGAATGCAATTTTACCCCAAAAACGCGCTACCATAAATTTAATTAAAGGTGATTGCGCTACGATTCTTCTAGGCAACCCTGGTGTAATTTATTCTACTATCATGTAAAAACAGATACCTGCAGATTTAAGCAATAGGATCTTATATGACCATAAACATCACGTTTATTATATTTTCGCGGTCAGACAATATAACATTACGTATTGGATGACAGCGTTGGGTTTCGTGATCAAACACGTAAGTAGTGTAGTAGTAAGTGTGGAAAAATTGAAAAATATAATTTCTTTCATTGCTTAAAATGTTGCTGAAATCTGAGTAAATTACTATGTATCAGAGAACATCCCATTTAAAACATGAAGCCATTAATAAGACGAACTAGAAAATAAATTATAAGTTTTCCTTGATTTTTAAATATAAATATTAAATTTAAAGTCCTAATAAAAGAAAATTGATTTGACCTATTAATTCAATGAGACAATATATAATATAATTGATCTTTGTCACTGTCTCGTTAATAATAAAAATATTATACATGAACACTATTGAGGCCGTCATGGCACAGGGGCACAAGCGTGCGACGGTAAAAGCAACGTTTGTGGGTTCGATTCAGGAAGGAGAATATTTAATATATTTTTTTCCTCACTCTAATGAGGCGAAGCGCGGCCTTAAACTCCGCCACTCAATGCTTCAAGAATTTGGCTAATGGATTTTTTTTGGATAAGAAATAGGAGTGTCTTAACATTAAGTTCTCAGCATCCCTTGGCTAAGTGAGGGATACAGTAAAGATTACTGCTATAGAAAGAACACCATGAAGCCTTTGCAATGTCAAAATCAAAAGTTGTGGGTTCCATTCACACTAAGAAAATTGTATTGTTTTTATTTAATCTTTTATTAAATTTATATTGTTTAAATTTATTTAGTTTCAAATAAATAAATAAATAAAATTCTAACATCTTAATCGGGGCTCCAAGTAATAGCATTGTTATTTAGTTAATCTTTAATATTCAACTTATTATATGCAATTACCTGAATAAAGTGATATTTGTAAGTGCATATAATATTTAAAACATTGACACCTAATTGAGGTGGGTCATCATCATCACAGAATACCTACAAAAAGAAAATATATCATTATGATAAGAAATTATATAAAATCAAGTTTCACTCAATTTCTATGAAATTTCATTATGCTCTTTTAAACAAGAAAAATTAAATCAGTCCACAAATTACAGAGAAATTGATAGGCAAACATAAAAAAATATAGTTTACAAATTTACAATCTCAAATCAAATCGTTTCTGAAACAAGAAATGAGTTAGAAAATATTTATAAACATTACTATTCAATTCAAAGGCACGCTTAATCAAAAACATAAATGTTTATAGTAAAATTTATTTAAAAAAATTAACAGTGGTGGGTCATTTTATATTTACAATATCTATACAAATGTCATAAGCAGTATACAAAACTGTCATATAACAAAAACATAATGTATTATAATGTATTTTTTATTAAGTTAATGTCCATTTCTTAACTTATTAATACTAAAATAAAATAACTACACAATTAATAAGTAATTAAAATAAAAAATAGTTATGACCTTACTCATAATGAGTATAGTTAAAATCTAATTGTGATATTTTTAATGTATCCTCATTTATAGACAAAAATATATTTTTTTGTAACTGCAACTCAGTCTCAGACGATAAAGGTACACCTTTGAATCCATAACCTTTCAACATTGTTTCTAATATTATTTGATCTTGGTTATTTTTAAATTTCATATAAAATTTGAAATCAGAATCTGTAAACACAATAAAAATACAATTAAATTTATAACAAATTTTAGGATAATAACTAATAAATCATCAATGTTGATTTCGATTAAAAAATCAAACCATGTCATGCTGTATCCCGCACACAGCAAGGTAGGCAGAGGGAACCTAGTGTTAAGACACTTCATCAATATTGTTGATATCTCCGTAATAATTGGACAACAAAATGATTACACTTTTATGTATATTTATATATATTTAAGTTTTAACATGTTTATATTTAAGTTTTAACTAAAAATTTAAATTAAAAACTCAGCATGCTATGGTGAGAGTTATGCTTAGAATAGCTCTGAATGATCAGGTTTGAAACAAGATAATCTGTCAGACAACCAAAGTTATTAAGCAGAGCACTGGTCACATTTGTCAGTTTGTTGACCAGTGGGATAAAAACATTCTGCAATGGTGACCAAACCTTAGCAAGACAACTTCCATAGCTAAGTGGCATAACAACATATGCAAAGTGGCTGGTATCAGTTGGATGCTAAGAGCCAAAGATCAACCTCAATGGTGTACCGATAGAGAGGCCTATGCACAGCAATGGATGAGAACATTGTTGATGATAATGATGAGTGTAAATTATAAAAAATAATATTTCTACTTACCAACACTGATACCTAAAAGACTTTCACGGTTGTCTACTTTCAGTGTGCCATTTTCAACCCTCTCAAATACGATTTCATTACGATTAAAAGTTATACACCTAAGTGGTTTTTTTACTGAATTAACTGGTCCGCTCATGAGAACTATTTGTAAACTGAAAATAATACATACTTTAATATAAAATTACTTTAATATATTGTTGATATTGTTTTATAATGATGCATATAATGTTAGTATATAAATTTATTTATTTTTATTTACTCTCAACTACAACTAATATTAAACACACTGGCATTATATATTCCACATAAAATATTGGTAAACAAAATAAATCAAATGCATACCTTTTCCAATTTTGAGTCAATTTTCCGTATATAACAATTGTACCATCTGCATAAATAAGATTCCTCGGCAATTGAAATATTATTTCATTATGTTCTGGCCCCCCTTTCTGGGAATTATCGTTTGTAGTTACAATCATCTCGTTGTCCAAGCGCTCCCTATGCAATGAAAGTTATTTCATTGAAGATTCATATATATACTACATACGTTTGCTTACACATCGCTTATCGAATAAGTCGAGGATAAACATAAAATAATCGTCACTGCTTTGTATGGTATTATATACCTACATTGTTTTCTGACAATAGTGTCAGTTTACCTAAAATTTTAATAGCTATATTTCGTTTTATATAATTATTTCATGAACATTTGTCGATAAATCTAAATATTTACAAAATTGCATTAGTATTGGCATTTATTACTGAAGTCTGAAGCCTTCTACAAGGTTTGACAATAGATTTTTTTTTCATTTTTGACATTGACGTTTACTTATCACAATATCTTCTACTTTCTATTATGAAATTTAATTATTCGATAAATAAACAATATATAAATGCGGAACATAAAATATTTTATAACTATTCTTCACGATCTATATCCATGTTGTATTACTTAAAAAGTACTATGTAGTAAATTTCAAACAACTATTAGGAATATAAAATTATCCTTTTCAATTTGTATAAAATAAAGTACACACCCGGCTATACACTCCCAACATGATTTGAGCATTTTATTCGATTAAATTATTGATTTAGACAGATTACACGCGTCCGTTTCCGCAGATTTTTCTTATAAACAATAAAGACTTCAGATGGAATGTTGTATAGAAGGAGATGACGTAATACCGAAAACAAACACGTTCACTGAATACGTATACCGTTGGAAAGATCGGAGACACCATACAGTATACACACCTTTGAGATTATAATATACAATCGCACCGGCAACTCGAGCGCAGTTACACCTCACTGTTAGTAAGACGTCAGTACACTTGTACAACTAATATTTCTAAACTTAAATACTCGTAAACTCTCACGCTTATATAGGTTTTTCAATATAAACTATGTTCAACAAAGTATTTTATTCCAAATATTATTCTAAATGATATTTTGTTAGCATACCTCTTATGATTGGTAAATGTTGTTCTAAAATAGTTTTCATGCATTTTGCAACATTTCAATTGTTTTGTAATATTATTGATTACATCTCTGCGTTACAATCATAATTATTAAAAAAAAATATAATTTACGTATGAAACTATAAACGTATTAAGTATGTACCTTTATAGTTATTAGTTTATAACACTTATGATTGATATCAAGTCCTACAGGAATTTATCGCTTGATTAAATTACTTTGTTATTAATAACATTAATATATAAAACTTAAAATAATTTTAATTATGACTGTGCTAGGTGACAAGTATCGAAACGTACGTGACTTAGTGGTAAATTTTAAAAAAATGAATCACTTTAGGCTTTACCTAGTTTACATAAAATTATAAATAATAGATTTTCTCTCTCTCTCTTTCTCTCTCTCTCTCTATATATATATATATATATATATATAATAATACGCTTATAGTTTCATACGTAAATTATATTTTTTTTAATAATTATGATCGTAACGCAGAGATGTAATCAATAATATTACAAAACAATTGATATATATCTTCCATGTACAAAGAATATAGATGTATTTATTCAGTGCAAGAAATATTAAGATCCAATACTTCATTATATTAATATGTTTGTTTTCGTTCATCCTTATGAAATTCCTTACAAGTTACATTACATTGTTTTTATGTTTTTTTAATGCTTTATGTACGAACCGTATTTTGTCACTAGCTACTCGTCGCAGCTGCTCGGATACACGTATTACTTAAAATGAAAATAATTGAGGCCAGTCATGGTGCAGGGTCATAAAGTGAACCCCACTCGAGGAAATGAAATATTTCTTTAAATTTATATTTCCACTTCTTCGCTCTCGTGTCAAGGCAAAATGCGGCATTGAGTTCGTCACTCAACACACAATGCCTTTAGAATTCGGCGGAAAGTGGAGAACGGAGTGACTTAACACTGGGCTCCTTCGGCCTACCCAACTGTGTGCGGGATACAGCGTGAAACTGATTTTTAATTTTAAAACAATTATTGACCCACTTTGAACTTTAAATTACATCAACTGTAAATTTGGCTTCCTGTTATAAATAGGTATGTTTAATTTTTATAACTAACAAACATTGTATAGTGCCAAACCGTAAATGTATGGTCTCGACATTGACAGGCCACTTACGTTTTTTCATTTTGTACCAGATTTCTGTTTTGTACCAAAGCCCTCATTTCACATTCCATAAAAAGATAACATAACACTGCACAATATAAAGAATAGTCCATTTTCTGTACTTGTCTCTCTAAACAACCAATGGAGTTTATGAATTTGCGTATTACAGTTATAGATTTTTTTACTTTAATCTATTATATTAGTTTAATGAATCACTTCGTCTGATGGCACGTTCTTTTCGATAAATATTGTCTTTTGCACAGCAAAATAACCGACTCGAGTTTTAAAAAAAATCTTAACTATTAATTAGTATATGGTTCCCTAATGCTTGTAATTATTACGTTAATCGTTATCTAATAAATTAGTAAATAATAATAATATAATAACCTAACCTGACCAATGAGGGTGATAATATATAAGAATTTGCACCGGTAACATACTATGCATTAATAAAAGTTGTTAATATATTAATTAAATAGCAGTAGAAATACAAGAAAATTAAAGTAATATCTATATTAAACTTAACTTTACCACTTGAAAATATTAAATAAGAAAATATAGAAAAAATATAATTCGTCACTTTGAATTTGGCAAATATAATTTAGAACATTGTCTATGACCTTAAATATTAATAACATACAAAAAAAAATCAAATTTGTTTCTGTGGTTAAGATCCTGTAACTAAAACAAATAGCTACTTTGAATTAACTTGACAAAACGTTTTGATCATCCGTTTGGTTGCAATAATAAGGCTAATTAATAATTTTATAGATGTGACCGAGAGTGTTTAATTTTTATAAACTCGAAAGTTGTTATATAATTTTGTAAAGGTTTTTTAATATCGAGTATCTAGTTGAGAATACCTGAATTACCGTGCTCCTATCCCCCAGAGCCAAAGACATAAATATTATTTTTTTACCATCACTCTGTAACTAAGACACTCCATTCTCCATTTTCCGCTTTGTCTCGATATCAGAGCGCAGAAATGAAAATATTAAATATTTTATATCCTCGAGTGGGAATCGAACCCACAACCACTCGCGTTTGCAGTGACACTATGTGCCTCTGTGTCACGAGTCACAATACCAATATAATGTTTATTATACATTACATATTGTTACAGGCGAATCAAATGTATATACTCTGGGTACCATTGGATCTCACAGAGTTGTAGCCACCAAGCTACCCTCGGTGGGGAGGACACGGGAAGCTATGACCGCTGCTGGCAACACTACTACGCGACTTTTGGGCATTTTTCAAAAGGTAAATAATATAATATATATTAAGTAATGTTTTCAAAGGATAACAAAGAATTTAATTTATAAGGGTAGATAATGTATGGCATTATCTCCTATCTTCCTTCCATCATATCTTCCTAAATTTTATTTATTATTAATAATTATTTGGTTCATACATACAATAAAGTTCAGATTAAATAACGCAATTTGGTATTGACAACATTCATTTTGTATTATAAAATCTTAAAAAAAAGGGCATTGATGTTAAAAATTACTTATAGTCCAAGATCCCAGAACCGCCAGACCTACCTCATTTTATTATTATCAGATACTTTACTAATTAATTATTTAATGAGATTCTTTACTATTAATTTCAGCTTTGCTAAAATGACGTAGGTCTGGGGGCCCTGGGATCTCAGTCTATTAACTAATTCATGTAAATATGTTTAGAAGTACAACCGCACAGCCTTGGACGTCTATTCTTAATTTGTATCAATACGTGAAGTGCCCGCAGGCATGCTTCCAGTTCCAATTTATCGATTCGAATAGTTGAGCAGAACGTAATAGTCCAGAAATAGCGAGAGTCCAAATGTACTTGCTTACATATTATCGAAAAAATATTATTATATTAGTTTAGAACTTTAGACTGAAAAGCTACAAATTTTGCGGCTTTTGTAGTAAAGTTTTTTTTTAAGTTATATCTTTCTGTTCGTTATTAATCGATTAAAATATTTAAAGCAATGTCAAATGCATCTATATTATAAATATGCATATTATATTTACTCGGTAAATATCATATCCACAACTATAGACCATCGTGGCCATAGTGTGACAGGACGGTGGTGGGTCCGATCTTCAATGACAATGAGCTATTGTCATTTCCTCGCTTTAGTAAGACGAATCGCAGCGATGAGTTACTTGAGACTAGCCTGTCTCGGCTTACCCTACTATATGCGGAATGCATAGTGAAACCAAAAATCGAAACCGCCATCATAATATGTTTAATTTTGTAGGTAGATTACGTATTTCTAGTGGGCGTGGGAGGAGGGGTTCCACATTATACTGATTACTCAAAGCACGTGAGACTTGGCGATGTCGTTGTCTCTACACCTGCTTCAGATCTTAAAGATAAGTAAGTAATAAATAAAATTACTTTTAGTATAATATCCTTAGAAATATCTAAATGAAATCTTATAATTCGTTTATTTATAAATGACTAGAATACAATTACAATTAAATTAGTTGTTTATATAATGATATCTAACTTAATGAATTCATTGGTAATCCCGTATCTGTATGGTTTCTTGAAGTTTATTTATACTTTTACATAAATATATTATTTATACCTTATCAACTTCCAGTAAATTATAATATGCATTTGTCTTAAGAACATTTTTATCTCAAAGCTGAAGATAATTGGCTGGACGTAAAAAAAAACATTACCACGATGACGTGAGCTCGACCTTGGCTCGATTTTATAGAATTATCACGGTTAAACACAAGTTTTTGTCAACACCTTGGTCAACACTTTCGTACTTATAGAAATACCATAAATGTTATGAAATACTTATAAAACTAAACATAGTGAAGTTATTGTTCATTGTTATATTGCCAGTAAGTCAGATGTTTTTTTTTTATTTAAACAAAAAAATAATGATTGTCAATGGTAGTTTTCTATTTTTAAAATATATATTTAACAGACATATCGTTTTTCTATTTCTTGCTTTTTCTATTTCCAGACACAGTTTGTGTGTCTTTTTATTGTTTTTTAAATTATTATTATTTTCTAAATAATTTGTAGGCGCGGCGGTTTTGAGTGCTTTTTGCGTGTGAATGCGATGGTTGTGTGTTCGACCCCCTACGCCAGAAAAACATTTTTTCGCGCTTTTCCTCGCTATTGTAAAGTGAAGTACGGAATTGAGTTCCCGCTCCAACACGCAATTAGTTAGACTTGGTCGGGAAACCCAATGTCTTTAAACATATTATATTTTAGAATAAAGCGTGAAGTTATAAAAATGATTTTAATATAGCATTTTATATGGTGACTAAAATTTCTGTGACTAAATCTATATATCTAACTATTACGTGCAATAGTTTTCACATTCCATAACAAACCAATAGTAGGTATTCCTAAATAGTCATAGTTAAAATTATATTAAATCAGCTTCACGCATACAGCAAGCAGGGTAGACAGCGGGAACCTATTGTTAACACACTCCGTTCCCCACTTTCCGTCAAATTCTGCAGGTATCACGTGTTGAGTGGCGGAACTCAACGCCGGCCATGGCCTCGACACCATAGCGAAGAAATGGAAATATACATTTTAAATAAATATTTCAGTTCCTCGAGTGGGGATCGAACCCGTCGAAACCAGTCTGTTTACAGATATACTTTGTGCCCCTGGGCCACGACAGGCCTCATAGTCATAGTAGTAACCACAAATAAACCTATATAATAGAATATTAATTAAAATTGCGTCTATCGTCAACTACTTCCTTTTAAGGTCAATTAGCAGTTATAACGTAAAGAATAATAGCAAAGTATTGTACGTCAGCACCAACATTTATTAGTAAATATATAATTATATTATGTTTCTTTTGTGGAGCAAGAGCTTTGGTAACTTGCCTGTTTATTTTTTTTTATCGTCTCGTAAATATTAGGGTTTCGTCGTTCAATGGGTAAAAAAACGGAACACTTATAGGATCACTGTGATGTCCGTCTTTCTGTAAGGCTGAAATTTATATAATATATTTTAGGTTTAAAAAATCAAGTTTCTAAGACAACAAAATCAAAAGTTACTTTCATTTAAATTAAATCGATAGGGTACTTCCTGTGGACCTAAAGTTATGAAATTTGGGACATATTGAGAACTTATAATACAAATGTAGAATAAAATCCTAAAAGTGAAAATTTATAGGTACTTTATAGAAAAGAAATATTACAAACTTTTTTCCTATACCTATTTCATTTCATGTAAAATTAGTGCATATGCCCGCAATCTAAAATTTATCAATGAACTTTTATAATTTTAGTACTTTCCGTTGACCTATGATTCTGGAAACGTAAAGTACGCGAGCCTGGTTGGGCGAGTCCAACTCGCGTATGATAAGTTTTTTTTTTTTTTAGATAAAGACAATTTTCTGGTCTTTTTGAATGGTATGTGAATGTTTTCAATTTAATTAGGAATACGTTTACATGCATAGCAGAATTATCAGTGCTATTTTTTCTTTATTTACTTCGTAAAATATGACGGTATTAATTTTAAATAAAAGCATACTAAAATAACAATAAAAATATACAAATTAAAATTATTAATAAGTATATTATGATAATCGTAAAACACTATTCAATAGATTGCTAAAATAATTAGACAATCTTCAATCGACAGACACAATTGTGGCTATAAATGCGACAAGTTGTGGATTCGAGGAAATGAAATAAGTCGCTCTAGTGTCGAAAACACGCTCGGTGTTGTGTGCCGCTATTGACGACGCAATGCTTCTAGAATTCAGCAGAAATTAGGGAACAGAGTGCCTTAAGACTACATTTTCTGAGAGTGTGAAACTAAAATATATCTGTATTTGTATTTATATGTGTATTTATTTGAAAATTAATCAACAAAATTAAAATACCAATTAAATATTTAAAATTTACAGATACGTATATATATTCTGCGAAAAGGCAGAACGCAATAGCAAAGGTGGGTGGGACTACGAGGTCAAGCCATACAAGCCTGCTGATTACCTACTACAAGATATCGCTTGTCGTATTGCCGGTTCATCTACGACATGGATGACTTATGTTAATGAAGGTAATTACCATAGATTTGTAGATATATGCTATTTGTTTGTTAAAGGTTTACATTTATAAAACTCAACAAGTCTTCTTGTTACCCGATCGACATTCATTCTTTAACTAATTAAATGTTCCCAAAAAGCCCTATATAGTTTAAACGGGTCCTGTATGTTATCCATTTTATTTACAAACAATATATTATTTGTTTGTGTGGTTTGTTGATTATATATCTATTATAATGCTGACGTTATTGGGAATTACTTTTTTACACAATTCTTAAATTGGTTTTCACACCGTTAGGCCTTTTCGTTTTGTTTTTTTTTTATAATAGTTTATGTATTTCCCGGTAATTGCGAGAAAGATATAGAGTATGTCAATGTGTCATTCCACTCTGTACTTATCTTAATCGTGTACAATGTCGCGATTTATTGAACAATGTCTGGGAAAAGATAATATTTAGTGGCAATATATTTTACATAATTATGTTATAAATCATTTCGTCCGTTTTAAATAAATGTAATAGTGGTGAATGTTCGGTTAAAAAACAGCATTTACAAAGTTCCGAACGTGATTACTTTTTTATATAATTCCTAATTGCAAATGTTTCCTTACATTGTGACCAACATGAACCACCGTCTCTAGGACAACGCTATGCTCAAATAAAGCAGTTGGTTTCACAATTTGCAATGGTTTAAAAAAAATAATTGCTATTATGGCAGCTATGATTTATTTAGTTTTTCAACTACTTTTACATTCGTAACATGTAAAACAGAATATTGATACACTATATCTCCATTTCCTCGTACAAGATAAACAAAGGAATTTAATAAATTAAGGATATTTATATGTAATAACAAGTTATACATAATTATGTCGATATATTAAGAGACGCAAACGACAAATCATTTATATACATACACTGCTTTTCTAGTCGAAAACTTCTGTATTCATGAATTAAAAACTACAGTTCTCATCATCAATCAAAAGTACTTCTGTTTCATTAAGTGTACCCACAACTCCTAGTCTCCTCACTTACTCCTTAAGTGTACTGTTAACTCTACTTCTTAAGTAAAACGTAGTAATTAACAAGGAACAAAAGGGTTATCGAATTCTTTGAAATTTTTTAATGTGTTATTCCACTAGTTATTAGGAAAGAAAAATATTTAAATACCTACTTAGAAATTTTGCAAGGGGTGCAACTTCAAATCCCGCTACGTTAATTTATTTTTACGTTTTCTATATAATTAAAGTATCTAATAATCGAGTTATTTAAATAGACTAAGACTGTCCAATAAATATATGTAGAGATACTATAGTATAACTCTTAACCTTTGATTCGAATAATTATGTAGCTAGATGTAACAAAGTAAAGTTTCAAATTAAAAAAATATGTGATAAAGTTAAGTTTTTAGAACCACTGATATGGATACATGAATGAATGTGTTAATTATTATAAATAAAATTATTCTAAAACCAACTTCACGCTTTATCCCGCACACAGCAACTTAGGGCAAGGGGAACCTAGTGTAGTGTGTAGTAAGACATCCCATTCCGTCAATTTTTTCGAGGCATTGCATGGCGAGTTCAGCCAGAGCTTAGAAATGAAAATATTGGTAAACAATTATTCATATCCTCGAGTGGGAAGCAACAACTGTTACGTTACAGTCACAACCTTTTGCTTATGCGCCAGGACAACCCATAATTAATTATACTTTCCTTATGATTACTTGGTAACACGACGCACATTTCTGCCAAGATTCCTTTTTGTTACATAATTTCTACGAACATTATCGCGTAACGCAATAAAATGTGTATATTTATTCTTTGTTACAATTATTTTAGTACTCTTTCCTGGAGCTACGTAAAATTAATATTTTATATAATATTTTCATTTCTTCGCCCTGGTGTTGAGGCAAAAGCGCGGCGTTGAGCTCGGCTTCTCAACACGCGACGCCTCCAGAATTTGAAGGAAAATGGGGAACCGAGTGTTTTTACACTAGGTTCCCTAAATGTCATCACCTCACAGGCAGCCACTTAGTGCTTGCATTTCTTCAGGGACAGAGTGCCCTATTCCCTACCCAATCGGTGTCGCTGTAAAAGCCAATAGGGCTAACAGTCTAAAAAAAAAACAATCTCAAGGATCCGATATTTCGATAGATGTACGCCTCATATATAAATTTTAAAATATAATATTTAATACAATTTCCCCAGGCCTAGAACGCCTGCGGGGCGTTCCCGGCAGATGGGAAATACCGGAAGAGGCGACGGACCGACTGTGCGTTGACGTCGGCGGAGGCGCCTTTATCGAGGTGTCTCACCCGACGCCGCAGGGCGACCAAACGTAAGTTCATCATTATATTACTTATTGAAATTCCTTAAGAAATATTGTTTTATTGACTTTTTATACTAATGTTACTATATTTTTTTTAATTAAGTAATCATTCTGTTTTTGAACTTTTGACCTATTTTAGTGATGTTGCTAGATAGATAATGGCACTTAAGTTTTAAAATAAAAATATATATTTTTAATTTTATTGGCAAAAATGTCCATTTCCACTTCTTAGTATAATAATTATGTATGTATTATGCTTTTGTAAATTAACTGTTTTTTATTTGACAAGCAATGTCCACGGTATCAAAATGTAGCTAATAGTTTTTTTTGTGTTTTTGTTATAAGTTAGATAGCTTTTTCGTAATTTTTTTGTTACTTGTTATTATTATTTCTTTTTATGTAGACGTAGTATGTTTTAAGATGATTCCTGAAATTATTTGTTCAGGCCAATCGTGGCGCATGAGTACAAGCGTGCGTCTAAACGTAAACGTAACACTTGGTGGGTTGGCTTCACACTCAAGGAAAGGAAATAATTTTAATATATTAATTTCCCCGCTCTGGGAACGTGCAACATTGAATTCGACCATGCAACACGCAATGCCGCCAGAATTCGGCGAAAAGTAAAGAACAGAATTGTCTAAATAGTAACGGAGTGTCATAACAAGGTTCCCAGACTCCCTCTCCCTACTTTACTATATGCGGGATATAGAGTAAAGCTATAAAAAGTATTCCTAAAACCCAAAATTTGAAATATCAATGAGAAATTCATTTATTATATTTTAAGGAATAGAAAATAAGCACATGATTTTTGTTACCTATTGAAAGAAGTTAAGTGGTCGCACTATAGACAAGATTTTAATAAAATAAGGCCCTACATCATATAGTATCCAAATTGTGAATGATATTGCAGAGTCTGATGTACAATAAAAGAAGAAGTATCATATTAAAGAATAGTGTGGAATCAATAATAATTCCACTGATATTGATTAAATACAATCAACCCTACAAACCTGACACCAACAATAACAAGCTACTCCGTGGTCAAAATAAATGCTTAATTACTTGTTTTTTGAGGCCAGTCGTGGTGCAGGGCATAAAGTGTGACTGTAAACGCGACTGGTTGTGGACATTAATATTAATATCGCCACTCGAGGACATTAAATATGTATTTTCATTTATTGGCTCTGGTGTCGAGGTAAATCGTGGCGTTGAGTTCAATGCCTCCAGAAGTCGGCGGAAAGTGGGGAATAGAGCGTCTTAATGCTAAGTTTCCTCTTCC
Organism: Heliconius burneyi; assembly: GCA_018247715.1. Lineage (NCBI taxonomy): Eukaryota > Metazoa > Arthropoda > Insecta > Lepidoptera > Nymphalidae > Heliconius > Heliconius burneyi. The sequence goes on from DWGR01000897.1 coordinate 17,362, forward strand.
TACCCTGCTGTGTGCGGCGTACAGCGTGAAGCTGATTTTTTAATTTATTTACTTGTTTTTTTTTAGAAAAAATATGTTTTGTATGTAAATGTATTTGATTAATATGTCAGAGTAAAAATAAATATGAATTTACCTATAGTTTCTCTGATTTGAGTGGTGACGCCCCTATAACAGGAATAAAAGTTTGTAAAAGTATAGAAGCCATTTTACATCTTTTCCTATTTCAAATTTCTAATGTACATTTAATTGTTAACTAACTACTACTGTTTTTGAATATATGTCTTAATTTTTCAGGCGCAGTCCGCGCGTGCACTGCGCACCGGTAGCAGGCGGGCGCGCGCTTGCGGGCGCGGGCGAGGCGCGCGCGGCGTTCGCGGCGCACAGCCGTGCGCGCGCCTACGACTGCGAGCTCGACGCGGTGCTCGACAGCGTCGTCGGCAACTGCAAGGACTGTTTTGTGTCTATACGGGGTTTGTTCAAATTCTTATTTAATGATATAACAAAAAAAATCGATATCCTCACTCTACAATTTGTACACTACAAAAACATGATCCATACCTTGTTTCAACCTTAACAATTAATTGTATTTTGTTTTTATTTGCTACTTGAACTAGATAGACTAAGAAGAAAAAAAGATATGTAATTATCTTTAAAAATTTAATTCCTAAAATGGTTCAGGTATTACATTGTCTTTTTCTACATATTCAACTTAATATACGAGTATGACAATTTAATACCTATTTCATACTCTTAGGTATATCGGACTACCGCGACGGCACCCGCGGCAAGGAGTGGCAGCCGCACGCCGCGCTCGCGGCCGCCGCCGTAATGAAGGCCATCATAGCCGCTCTAAAACCACCAACCGATTAAAGCGATATCCAGAATATATTCTGGATACATTATTTATATTTCATTAATCTTAAGTTATATCTGGAATTAGTTAAAAAATACTTATTTGTTTAATTGCCAAAAAAAAATATTTTTATTATTTATTGATTAATTATTTATTATCCAAGAAAAAAATTACTTTGTGTTGTGTTGCACTTTAATTTGTATTTAGAAATGTTTTACATTTTTATTCTGCCTCATTGCATATGAATTAAAGTCTGAATAAGAAGTTTAAACAATAACTTAAGGCCTTATACTTGTAACAATTTATATCATTCACTGAAGTGTATTGAGCAAACTGAATAATTTAAACTGAGATTAAATCGTTAACAAATTTTATAAAATCAATGTTATCTTCAAAAAATATTTCATTGATACTAACTT
>DWGR01000898.1:0-18629 GCA_018247715.1 Heliconius burneyi
ATCCAATATGGAAGGAAATATGATACTGGAACGAAATGTCAACGTATAGGATCTTGTTTTAAATAAACATTACTTTTTAAAATAATAATATAATGTTCTCAGGACTAGAGAGGTCTTCGTGGCACAGGGGCACAAGGGTGGACATCAGGGAAAAGAGGGAAGAAGTGAATATATTTAACCGCCGCCGCATAATTAAGCGAAAGTGATGAACGGAGTGTCTGAACACTTGGTTCTCTCTGGCTACCCTACATACGGTGCTCGGTGTAAAGCTGATTATTTTTCTCAGAACTAAAAGGGGTTAATGGAGAAAGTATCGACCAATAAGATATTTATATAAATTTAAACCACCATGATCGCTACCTGTTGTCGTAACTCACCGCAAATGCACCGATCATATGTCATTAGAATTAATGACATATGGTCGGTGCCTTTTGCTTTGATATACACAAGTATCTTGATGTAGAACGAATATTCTACATCAAGATACTTGTGTAGATCCAAGCATCAAGCAGTGTACCGACAGATTGCAAAACCACTATTCTAGATATAAAAACCAGTAAATTTTTTTTGAATAATTAAAATTACTATAATTATATGATTTTTTGGAATAATAAGGTTAATTCGCAATAACAAATTCATTTTAAAACGCAACACAGCTTCACGCTTTATTCCTTACGGGGTAGTCAGAGAGAACGGAGCACCATACGCTACGTAGATACCTCTTTCACCTCGTCCACTGTCATCAAACTCTTCATACATGCCCTTCGGGGGGTCCTCATGCTTTTTAGGTGACCTTCCTCCAGTACTCGCAGTTTTATACTGTGTATTGGAAGGTCAACCGAGGTCTCCCCCTAGCTGTCTTACTCCTCACTTTTCCATTATAGATATTTTTTATACATTTTCAGATTCGGCAAGTTCTATTACTATTATTTTTAATGTTTTATTAGTGTTCAAAAGATTATCTTATGTAGATATAAGAAGAAATATGAATGTAGAAGAACATCCATCGGTATTTGACATGCGGTCAGAAGACAAGGGCGGTAGGCGACAGAGGTAGGGAGAGGACCACGAGCGCTTCTTTTTTGCTTTTATTGCAGTGAAATCTAATATTTACTAGTAAAGATAAGGCCTAAGGTAAGCAAGGTACTTATAATAATATCGTAACGGATCAATGTCTGTGCATGGAAAATATATAAGAAAAAATGTTGTTGATGGCATTTAATAAGACGTTTATCTGCGTTTGTTCGCGCTCATCTCAAAAGCGGTTTAACGGCCTTAGTTACAGTTATCAATATTGTATTGTGGCTAAGCTTCCCTTTACATATAGTATTCTTAACATTCTTTTTCAATCGGTTATTAAATAAAAAATATACCTCTCCAAAATAGTCTTATTGAATTGCCTGAAACTTCACATTTCCAAACTATATCATTATTAGAAAACGAAGTTTCAAATCAGCAAGTTAATAATTATGTAGTTCAAGCGGGCGAAGTCGCAAGCGGATAACTAGTTTAAAATATAAACATTCACTCAAACAGGATTAAAAAGTACATACAGATGTTCTTATATGAAAATTACATAAGTTTTCCATTGTAGTGACGTGATAACAATTTAAACTACTTTAGATTAACTTCGTTCAGTTTGTAGGTTAATAGCCGTTTCGCGCGTGCGCCCTTTCAATATCTTAAACGGTTTCCTTAGGAGTCGTTATTTTGTCCAAAAAGTAAAATTGATAAGGCTAACTGCTTTAATTTAAGATAAAAAGTCTCAAATATGTAATGAATGAAGAAAATTTGGATTACTCATTGGTTAATTTAACAAAATTGTATGTTTTATGTACTTATATTTATATACACTTTACATATTTTGGACATTATTTCACTTTTTTTCAATAAATGCCTCTTAAATCTTAATATTCATAATATTAATAGAATTTTCATAGTAAGGCTCACCTTATAAAATACGTGCTAAGGTCACAAACGAACACTAACACTATATTGACGACTTTTGATATGAAATATCCTACGTTGTACCTGGTAGATATGGATTCACTTCCCGCTAGAGGCAATACTAAAATAATTTTTATCATCAAATACACAAATTGCACAATTCAAAGCATTCAGCTTAATACTAGAAAATATCTACAAAATCTGCATGATATTTGGTATAAGCCAGTGATATTTTTTATTCTACTTCACGCTTTAACCCACATATACAACGATAGGCAGAGGGTTACGACACTCCGTTCCCCTCTTTTCATTACGTTCTTCCATTACGTGTTGAGGGCGGAACTCAACGCAATAGATTGCCTCGACAACAGAGCAAAGAAAAAAAAATATCAAATATTTATTTTCCCCGAGTAGAAATCGAACTCACAATCTTTTGAGTTAACAGTTACACGCTTGTGTCTCTGCATCAAAGTGATCATATAAAAAAAAACTAATGGAAATTCTCATGCTTACAGTGCGTGTATCCTCGTCGAGGTCATATACCCTAAGGTTTTTAAGTACTTAATTTATATTTTCGATTCATCTTGAGTTCGATGAAGAAACATTGCAAGTCAAATTTGGTCATTGCGGAAAAAAGTTGTCGTCCAAAGAAAAACGTTTTGTTTTTCTTTGAAGGATAACTTTGGTGCCGCCAAAGATTAAATTTTATTAATGTACAGGAAAAAATTTAAGAATTTTTGTAAAATATTTTTATAGTGTAATTTTTGTAAATGGGATTTTTTTGAAAGTGTCTTAACACTAGGTTACTAAATATGACTAATTTATTTAAGCTGCACGCTGTATAATATATACAAAACACTCCGCTTCATCCGCCACTTTCCTTACTAATTTGAAACATTAAATTTAGAATATCGCAACTTAACCTCGCGCTTTGTCTTGAGTAGATATGTGGAAATAATTCATACTTTCCAGTAGAACTTGTTACCATGATGATTACACATGCATTCCCAAGACAAGACAAGACGACGATGGCTTTTTTCCTAATTTCGGATTATTAAAATTATTTAAATAAAAATTTTGTAAAGTAAGGTTGCTTAATGCTTATATATTTGAAAATTAAAATATTTTGAAATAAAATAACGCATTTTTGAAACATAATTACGTATTATTTTGTATTGAAATTTCCGGTTACGAGAGATTACATACAGCTACATCGCCCACACATAATTTTTAATCACACAGCAGTCCTGTAGTAGTCAACAAAATCCGACAAATACAGATAACTTTGTTTATGAAAATTATATATTAATAAAATATTTTAATGAAAACCATATTATCCTTGTTATGACACAAAATTATCTTGTTATTATGTCCTTGTAATCACCTTGGATTTATATTAATAATCATATTTGTAAATAACGTCAGAAATATGGTCAATTAACATGGATACTGAAGCTTCATGAAGGAAGATTAAATCAACTTCACGCTCTATCACGCACACAGCAGGGTAGGCAGAGGGAACCTTGTGATACGACCGTTCTCCGTTCTCCGTTTTACCGAAAATCATTATATATAAAAGAAATATAGTTATATCGGTATATCATGGCACAGTTGAGAATTATAATCTGACTACATACGGTTATGTACTCGATAGGCAGTAAGCAATAGAGGACAGGAGAACCTGACACTAAGATCTCTTTGCCTCTACAAACAAACAAACAAGCCACATAACATCTAGCCCAATTACTAAATGACTTAGTGACCGATCGTCATTTTCACCTCCGTCAATTAAACCTGTTGACTGTCCCGTCAGTGACCAGTGATCATTAGGCGTAATGCCCTCTAATCACTCACTTCGACACGGACGTCAAAAGGTCACCGATGACGTCTGGTTACAGTAACCTTCGATGAAATGAATAATTACAGCGCTAACTCATTTTCATTATAAATTAAGTTTATTTACAAAATAGCCTTGAAAATGGATGTTTTTTTTTCATTTTTTTTAATCCCGCAAGGATAGGCTGGGTGGGCAAAGGGAGCCTAGTGTATACACTCTCTGATTGCCACTTATACGCCAGATTTTAGAGGCATTACGTGTTGAGTGGCAGAACTCAACGCCACGCTTTGCCTCGACACCAGAGCGAAGAAATGAAAATATTCAATATCTTGAAGTATATAATTATAATGACATCCTAATTATTTATAATTAGGATCTTATTAAATTTATTTAATTAATTAATTAACGTTATTTTTTTATCAAAGGAAATTTGATTATAATATAAGTGTGATAATGATATATTTAAAAAATATACATAAATATAGTTTAACTGTATTAACACAATATTATTAAATTAGTAAAACAAGTAAAAGCAAGCGTTCCCACAGTTCGTACACTGTTTTATGACGACAAGAATATTCTTATATAAAATCTTACAATAACAGTGTCACATCGTCTGACTGCAAGCACGACGATTGTGGGTTTGATTCCCACTAGGAGAAGTTAATTTGTTCATACTTATTTAGAAAACGCATAAAAATTTTAACGTAGTGGGAGCGCGGGTTTAAAACAGAATTTAAATTTTTATACGTTTTCTTAAAAATATTTTTCATTCCTAAGTGTGGAAAAATAATTTTAAAAATGGTAAAAAACAATTTGCTCATTTGCTCCTTTCGATAAAAAGACAAAGCGCGGCGTTTAATACCACCACTCAACACGCAAGGTCTCGAAATAAGGCGAAATTAGGTATATATATTTGAGATGTGCAGGATAGAGCGTTTTAAGTTCTTAACATTAGTTATCTATGTCTGTTACATAAAACAAAAATAATAGTAACGTCTTTTTTATATAACGAACTTCACATGATAGTTGAAAGGTATATAATATATGTTACGATGAATTTTCTCATATTAGATGCCAACTTGTCTATAAAACGTACATACATACATCTATTTTTAATTTATGTATATATATTCTTTTAATACCACATTGTTACCAATACGGCACCGGTATTGGTGGTCCTCAATGAACGTATGGTTCTGTTTCCCATAGGCAGCCTAATGCTTGGGGGTTTCTCTGTAATTCTTTTTATAACTATGCTAATTTATTACTTGTGTGTTTTTAATTGTATAAATTTTAATTTTGACTTGATTAAAAACTTATCTTCTTATCAAAGAATACCACAATTTTAATAATGACAGTCATTTGACATCTAATTTCTAAAGTATACGATGTAACGATGTTCAGACATAAACGTGTTTTCAAGCAAATTCACACTCAAATTTAAAAATAAAATTCGTCCAAACATAGTTATATATTATTATATCGTATTATTTTGTAAAAGTCTACCTTAACGACGCAAGATATTTTTATATAACAGAAAGAAAGATACTTTTTATATGCATTAAGTTATATTCTTTAGAAGCTCTAGGGCTAAGAATATTTTGAAATATTTAGTTTTTCATGTACCTGCTTACATAATATAGAAAATCGAAGTCATTTTACTATGAAGCCTTAGGTACATGTTTTGTCTACAAAGTAGCAATTACAATAACAAAAGCGGTAACATGGCGTCAAAACATTTTCCTAGAGCATATACTCGTACTGTACATATATAGTATACAAAGATATATCAGTCATAATTGTAATTTTACAAGAAAATTCAAAGTAAAACGCGTTTAACGCTCGTTACGCCTTATAAACCAAAATATAGCACTTATATTAAATTTGCAGCTTCACCTCTTTTCCTGGGTCCTTACTTTCCACTGAACTTCCGAGATATTGAATGTTAAGTGGTGTTACTCTACGCCGCGTTTTGTACTAGAACGGAGAAACTGTCTTTAATGTAATCTCTAATAATAATTTATAAATTAACCCCCACTAATCACAGATTCTCTCTTCCTACCATAAAGTTAAGCACGTTACGTACACGTTATTACATAAAGATAAAAATATTTGTAAACAATTTATTAAAATATTTTTTAATTAAAAAAAATTAAATTTTGACACGTGGTTTGTAGCTAACTACAACATTGTGTCGGATTTTTGTGACGATGTGCTCGCGCATATACCTAAAGCACCAAATGGAGTATAACTTCAAAACCCTGTACTCCTGTGAAACCCTACTAGAATTAGAGTAAGAGTAAACGTTACTAGAATAAACAACAATTTTACTATATTTATGTTACTGTTGTTTAGCAGTGAATTATGCAAAAGGTAGAAAAATAAACAAAAAAATACCGGGTATTTTGGAAAAATTACTTTGGGTAATATGCTTTGGCCGAAACATCATACTTTGTTCCAAGAAACGATTTTTTTAATATACGTACGTACCTTATTTGGAATATTTATATATATAATTTTAAAACCATACATCTCTTTTAATTCGCTATCAGAGGTTAATAAAAATAGATGTGCATTTTTTCTCTGAAACAATGTCGACGACGCAGACAGACAGAATGCAATGACGCTCTGCCCAGTTTTTTTTTATTTTATTGTAATGACTTACTTGTTATATTACTTTAACGTTCCTTTTACAAATCATTTTTGTTTAAATAATAAAAAAAGTAATGTTTCAATCTATAATTCGCTGTATCCCGTACACAGCAGGGTAGGTAGGTTCCCTACCTAGTGTTAAGACGCTCAGTTCGCCACTTTCTGCCGAATTCTGAAGGCATTGCATGTTGAGAGACAGAACTCAACGCCGCACTTTGCCTCGACACCAGAGCGAAGAAATGGAAATATAAACGTAAATAAATATTTCACTTCCTCGAGTGGGGATCGAACCCACAACCGTCGCGCTACACTCATACGCTTGTGCCGCTGCTCCACGACGGATAATATTATAATATTTTTTTCTATATGTTGTCTTTGACTTTTCTTCAAGGATAATGAAATATGCGAACTTTGTCGTTACAGTAATAAAAAGTTAAGTATTTATAAATATATGAAATTATGCATACATTGAAATAAAAAATGTAGTGTTTCTTTAAAAGATATGAACGACACGAATTTGTAATAAAAATTTATTCTCTTTATGATTATATATATATATATATATATATATATATATATATATATATGTGTGTGTGTAATGATGTGTGTACAAGAAGTCAGAGAAAATATTTATTACTTTGATATCGTATACAATTGTAACTACTAGTACTACTACTGGTACTGGCCTATATTCTGGTTTTTATTTTAAATTAAACGAAACAGTTTTATACAGTTCACTTGAAAGTTGTGGGTTCGATTACCACTCGTATGCAATACTTTTATTTTTTTCGCTCTGGTAACAAAACGCAGCGGCGATGAGATCCGCCACTCAACGCACAATATTAAAAATTAAGTAGTGCATGATGAATGGAGTGTCCTAACACTAGGTACCCACTGTTTATCCCGCTATTTGCGGGATACAGTGTGAAGCTATAGAGACCGGTGTAGATTTTTTAAATAGAATCTCTAATGTATAATACGTAAAAGAATAATAAAAACAAGTTTATTTAATCGCTTACGTACGATCAGACGAGAGTGGAGTGGACAAGAAAAACAAAATGTTTAACATTCGTTATAAAAATTAACATGAACTGAATGCGAGTATTCTTAATTATGTTTATTTTTGCTGTTACGAGTTCATCATACGTGTATGAGTCAGTCCTGCACTGGCAAAGTTGTTAGCGAAATTCCATAACGGTGATTTAAGACCAGTCGTGGCGCAGGGGCGCAAAGTGTGATTATAAGCTCGACGGGCTATAAGTTCGATTCACACTCGAGGAATAGTTGATATTTTCTTCTTTCTTCACTCTGGTATCGAGGCAAATTCACCGCTCAACGCGCAATGCCTTCAGATTCGCTGGAAGATCTCTCAACATTAGGTTCCTTATGCTTGCCCCGCTGTGTGCGGGATACATCATGACGCTAAAAAATACACCAGATATTTGCAATGTTTACATTAAAATATTTTTATTTTAGTTCCTGTTTTAAATAAGGATGTGTTACGATGGTCTTATAAACAAAGTTTGGAAATTGATGTGATGTGGGTCAATCACGCTTTTAAACATCGTCGGTAGTTTTTTTAATATGCTAATGGTATATTAAGTACATACATAACATAAAGTTTGACTTTATAACATCACTAACAACTTTAGTAGGATTTGAGACAAATGCATTTCCGTCCTTTGTTTTAATTTAAACTTGTAATATTCCTAAATAATATTTACATTTATAACGTGTGATAGGCATTAGTGATTCGAAATTTCTGAACTGCAGCAATTATATTTCTGGGAATAAAATTTAAAATATAAAAATTACTAATATGTATCTAATAAATTGTGAAGAGTTCTGCATGAAAATAAAATCTCAAAAGCCATTACATAACAGAATATCTATATCTATAGGTAATAAATTGATATATACCTACATTTATTTTTTTAGCTTCATGTTATATCCGTAGCGAGATAACCAAAAAGAACGAAGCGCTAAACTCTACGAACTCTACAAACTTCTTTCGCCTCGTCAACTATCACCAACCTCTATACATATATGCCCTTCGGAGGGTCCTTCTATTGCTTTTTACGTGATTTTCTTAAGTATCGATTCTGTTTTCAAAGGTCAATCGACGTCTTCCTCCCATTTACTTTTCCTATATAAATCTTTGTTGCCATTTTTCTTGCCATAAGTAGATATAATAACAACAAAGAGCCAAAATTGAAAAAACACAAATCGATATGCGCAGGCGCAGGCGTGCATATTTTGCCCTGTACATATTTTCAACTCCACAATCTCTAACCTTTAAAGGGTAGATCATATCGGTGTAAAGTTGGTAGCCGATCAATTATCGACGGTACATAAATAAAATGAATGGCCGTGTTTATTCGCAAAGATTGCTATAATATATTAGTTCTATGTTTGTATGTGCAAGTTTACTTATTGTACGAGAGTGTCTTTAATCTATAAAATATCCTTAAACAAATATTTGCAGTGTATTTTTATCTTATGATAGTATAGTGAAATATTTGTTTACGTTTACATTTCCATTTCGTCGCTCTGGTGTCGAGGCAAAGCGCGGCGTTGAATTCTGCCACCCAGCTAATTTTTTTTTCAACTTCACGCTTTATCCTGTATACACCAGAGCATTAAAATGAAAATGTTAAACATTTAAAGCAATTGCATAACTTAATTTCATGTCCTTGTAGAGTCTTGTGTAACCGTCTACAAAATATGATCAGACATGAAATGAGACAGACTTGCATAAAGATAAAAAATATTCCTATTATTCGACATACATTAGAATCTATATCCGTCAACAACTAAAGTAATTATAAAGATTCATTATAACTAATTAAAATAAAAAAATTATTTATAAAAGCAAATTTTAAAAGAAACCTATTTAAATATATCAATATAAGGATGATTTTAGTAAATCGAGTTAAAGAGAGCAAGACGCGCCAGACGGGCGTCAGGGGTTATCTCCTATTGACGTTACATAATTATCAGACTTTTAGCCGGCACTTACTACTTCACAAGTTATTTATAAGTAATTATGATTATACATGGTTATTTAGATTACAAGTAATTTACTTAGTTTACGAGTATGTTAGGTTTAGGTAGGCCCTCGTGGCGCAGTGGTGTGCGTATGATTGTAAACGCGGTGATGTGGTGTTCATTTGCTATGTATGTATTCCCCCTAGAGTTATTTCGTCACTCTGGTGAAAGGTTAAATCGCGGCGTAGAGCTCCTCCATTGAACAGAAAACCTCCATAAAGTATCTATATATGTACATAAATTGAGGTTCAGAGAAAAATTATGATTTTTTTTTTAATTTAAGTTAAAGCTTTAAATCAATATGTACTAGAATTCATAAACAGTACAAATATATATATACGTGAATGGAATTTTAAAAAGAAATTTTGTTTTAATTATATATTTCGTACTTTAAGGCATGTCCGTTCCCCATTAAAGTACAATTCAAGCAATTGAATTGTTTGAACTAAATTGAATTTTCCTTAAAGGAATTGTCGTAGTTATTTATAATAATAATATTAATAAATCGATGATCTCTGAGGAAAAGTATCAAAAGCGAAAAATCGAAAAATTTTCTATCGCTCTTTTAAACTACTAAGAAATGTAGTTTTTAATCTTATTTTTTACAAAATTAAAAATATGTTATTTTTGAGTTCTTTAAACTTGTATGTAATCGAAAACTACCCTTGTTAGTACTTCGAAACAATAAAAGATATATGCCATCTTTCACTTTCGAAATTTTACCTTTACGTCGAAATGGTAAATTATACCAATAACTCACAAAGCTTGTAAGTCTTGTTAATAACACAGTTTTCATTCGAAGCACGACTGCGTGGAATTATCGAACAAAATATAAATGATTTATAACTCCATCTCTTATATAGATCGCTATCAAAACTATATCTAGATTTATATTAAAAGTGTGGGTAGGCCGACCTCAAAGAGATATAACAGTTTTTGTTAAGTACTTCATGTTATAATTTATGTATATATATAAGTAGTAGCCATTTGTGACATAATTTTTATTTACTTTTAACTAATCGAACCCGCAACCGCCGCTTTTACATTTAGATGTTATGCTGCTACACCAAGATGGCCTCAATTATACGTGATTAAGGACGGCAAAGCTTTAGAATTATCGAGTTCAAAAACGTTAAAAATGTTATCCTTATATAGCTAAACTGCCCAAAGATTTTAAATTTAATCTGTTTGTAGAATATTTAGGTCAGGAACAGAGATACGTTTCTTTTATTTTATCTCTCTGGCTACCCTCAAAAAAGAAAAAATATAAAAAGAAAAAAATATAATATCAACTTTCCATAAATCATGCTGAAACAACAACAACATATATCATGCAATCACCGACCAATGTTGTAAACATTTTTCTTATTTAAATATTTATATGATTAATTATACAGTTAATTAGTAAAATCGATATTAAAAGAAAAATATAAAAAAACGAATAAGTACAAAAATATATGGTGTTATTCAATTAAATCGTAGTGTATATATATATAGACCGTCGTGGCGCAGGGGTACAGATGATTATGGGTTCGATCCCCATTCAGGGAAATGTATTATTATTTATTAACATTTTCATTTCCTCGCTCTAGCGCCAAAGTAAAAGCGCGGCATTGAGTTCCGCTCAATACGCAACGCCTCGTGAATACGGCGTTAAGTGAGTAACGGAGTGTCTTAATACTAGATTCCCTCTGCGTACCCTATCATATGTAGGATACAACGTAAAGCCGTACAAAAGTTTAGATTGCATTTTTTTAAATTCTCTTTACTTAGTATTAAATTTTTAAAAATAATAATAAGACTTTTAACATTATTTTCGAAATACATAATAAAACTTAAAGCAAATAACTTCTAACTACAACACCTACACATGAGTTAAGTTTGCCATAAATTTAGATATTTGTCATTCCCATAATTATGCAGATTTTATTATGTATTTGTGAAAAAACACATCATGTCCATGTTGCCAGCCATTTATAATACAACAAAATCTATATTTTCTTCAAAATAAATGCGACTGTAAACACGACAGGTTGTAGGTTCGATTCCTATCTAAAAATATCTAATATTTATTATCTTCATTTCTCCTCTCTGCCTTCCCTGTTATGTATAGCTGAGTATACTGAAGATACAGTAAAAAAAGAGAGAGAGTTGCACACTGTTTTGTTAGCCATAGTTAGATCAAAAATATCTAGTAAAAGTGCTTAAAATATTTTTTAATTACATTAATTACGGATCTTTTTATGACATAAATTATTTTATAAGAAGAGTTGGTTTCAAAGCAATATAATATTGATCATTTTCAATGCCTTACGCCCACACTAGCTAATTGTACAGTGTAAATCTTCTAATCTACGCCTTGTCTGGTTCAGACTAAGTCAACATTTGCATATTATATACTAAAGCTTTCCAAATAAAGATTTGAGTATAATCAGAAAATGTGTAATACTAATTTTTAGCTGCGGCTTCGCCCGCGTCTTTGAATGGAAAAAACTACTCATTGCATATAAACGGGACATAGGTTTTTTTAGATATATATGTATGTGAATATGTAAGAAACTGAAAGTATTTTTAAATTGGTATCTTATAAGCTTATAATAATTTTGCTAAGTAATAGAAAATCGTGTACAGTAGTATACAGTATAGGCACTTGCAATACAAACTGCTATCTTAACAGCGTTGCCAGATTTTTTTCTAGTGGAAAAGCGGGATTTTTGAAGATTTTAGGTAAAAAAGAGGAACTCTTTCACCAAAAGCGGGAGAAAAAAATTAATCATAAGAATTTAATTAATTATTAACAATTTTTCTTCCAATGGATCACCGTTATCCATATCTATCAAGATATCAATACAAAATGTTTACGAGTTTTAAAATGTTTGTCCCGATCGGGACAATGCCTATCCCGATCTGGACAAGTAATTTTTGGTCTAAAAATCGGGACGTCCCGCCAAAATCGGGCATCTGGCAACACTGTATCTTAATATAAGCTACTAGCTTAAAATAAACTACTGAGTGACATTATATTTGATTAAATTATTTGCACCTACTTATAAAATGTAAAAAATACCTTTTCACTTATTTTGTATTCTTTCTTTCTTTTTTTTATTTGAGGTGGTCATGGTATTGTCAAATCAGATAAAAAGAAAAATAAAGTTATAATTATCTATAAAAATAAAATAAATAAATCAGCTTCATGCTGTATCTTGCACACAACAGGATAGGCAGAGGGAAACTAGTGTTAAAACACTCCGTTCCCCACTTTCTGCCGAAATCTGAAGGCATTGGGTGTTGAGTGGCAGAACCCAACGCCGCGCTTTACAACACCAGAGCGAAGAAACGGAAATATAAACGTAAATAAATATTACACTTCCTCGAGTGTCGATCGAACCCTCAACCGTCGCGTTATTACGCATTATTAGTATATTACGCATTAAGTACGATTAATTTACCATTTATAACATACTAAGCCGCACGGAATATTAAATTACATTTAAATTTGTATTATTTTCCCGTATAACATAGTGATGTTCGTATTAATTACTCATTAGTGAGGTTCATTCGTCATTAAGTTTTAATGATTTTGAGAATCGATATTGACGTATTTCATTTGACGTATTCCGATATCTTACATACCTAATATGTGGCAACCATATTTGATTTCGATAATAGTTTGTGCCGCCGTAGAACCTAATCAAATTATTTCTTTTTTAATTATTTAATTGGCATTTCATAATAGCTACAGTCATTCTAATACGTCAGTTTTAAAATGTGTTTTTGAAACAAAATAGACTGACTGAAATATAGGTGTTAATCGAATAATCGAAATAATAATGTCAATTACAGTTGTATACATACATGTAGATATTTTTTTTAATTATGTATGGTAACATCACTTTTTTAAACCTGTATTGTTAATTTTAAAAGGTATTGAAGTCCATAGTATGTTAATTTTTTATTTTTATATAACACCATGCTGAATATTTTAATATTCTATGTAATGACATTACCGTTTTTTGTTTCGAAAAAGACTAGAATATAATAGAAAAACAGATATCTAAATTACTTGGAATATAATAAAAATCGATAAAATAAATTCAAAAACTATAAAAATTTTAAGACAAGCTGTAGACAATAAAAAAAAAGTATTTATTTATACAAAATTTTATATTAAATAATATATATATACAAACTAAATGTTTTATATCATTATTTAAGTTTACAGCATAACATTTCTAAGTGATACAGAAATACTGACAAGTTTTTCATTCCACAACATGGTAAATAATTCTGAACGCGCAACTGTAACATGTTTCATAGCATTCCACTTCAACCAGGATAGAGGCGACATGTAGCTTGTAGAATAATAAATAGAATATAACCTAAAGATACTTTGTCTGTACATTTAGTATTTTTGACTGAAATGTATAGAAGGACACTTAAAAAGAATAATAAAAAGCAAAAATATCTTTTTATTAATTACTTGTCTATCTGTCTGTCTGTCTGTTACGCTTATTTGAATGAACTGAAAGCATGAGTCTGCCTGCAAATACGAAGCAATCCATATATTTATATTTATTTATATATTTGTTTGTAATAAATCTGTATTTTTAACCGACTTTCAAAACAAGGAGAAGGTTCTCAATTAAATATTTTCGATTGGATATTCGATTAATTATCTTAGATTCAATTTCGATATTGAATTATTCGATTCAATTTGGGTATTTTTGTAATATGCAATCATTACAGTTATTTTACAAAGAAATAACTGTAATGATTGCATACCGTACCCAAATCAATAATTTGACATTTAAGGCTGTTTCCGAACCGGTATATTAAATAAATCATTGACATCAACACATATGACTGTCAGTCAATTCTGTGTTAATGGTAGTGTAGTAGTAGTAGTAGTAGTGGTAAAGTGGTATGTGCTCAACTGGCACGCTCGGAACGCCGTAATAAAAGAATAGAACAGAACACTTAATAATTATATAGTTCAAGCTGGAGAACCGCTGGCAGGTTGATAAAAACAAAATATATCTAAAGCGTATATATATATACGCTTTAGATAAATTTTGATATATATATATATATATATATATATACTTATATATTTTTGTTTTAGAATAAAAAAATATTAGATTTTTTATTCAATGCAGTGAATAAACATGTGAAAACAAATTTGACGTGATTTCGATGATGATTATGAATGTATCTGTATAATGAAAAACCCATTTTCTCATAACGCCATATCAGCTTAGTTGTATCGTGGATTTTTTAAGCTTCATGTGTCCCGTATATAACAGAGTAGTTAGAGGGAACCATCATTAAGACACACGGTTCCCCACTTTTCACCGAATTTTTGAGGCATTGGATATTGAGTGGCGGAACTAGAAAATATAGTCAGAATTGTATAAACGTAAACTCTTTTTCTTCTTTAATCTTCTTTATTTCTTTATCTACTGTGTCTTTTTTAAATTTTAATAAACTAAGAACGTATAAGCGAATACAACGACCTGGACTCCATTTATTTCTCGTGATCTCAACATAAAAAAGCATCCATTTGAAACACGATGCAATAATGCAAGCACTGTATATAGAAAACCATATTTACAAGATAAAGATTACAACATCTGAAAGGATTCTTTGACGTATTAGATACGCAGGGCTCGTAGAATACCGCTTTCTTAGAATATTTATTAAACAAAAAACCATTTTCCTGCTGAGATAAGACAAATTGAGGCGTTGAGGTCCGCCACTCAACAAGTAAATCTCTAATGTTGTAAATATGTGTAAACTCAAGTGTTTCTAAACGAGGTACAAAGCAGGAAACGGAGAGTCTTGATTATGACTACGCTCTCTGTCTGCTCTGTGATATGCAACAGCATAAAATAATATTTAATTATAACCTACAACGGTTTAAAACTATATCCAAATGGATGTATAAATATCCATCCATCCATCATCCATCCTTCTAGAATCCAGATCAACCAAGTATTAGTGTAGTGTCGACAGAAACAATTGCAATGCGTGCGATGCGTATAAAGAGGTTACTAGAGCGTAGTAACGGTTAAACAATGTAGTGAAAGTCGCTGTTATCAACTCTAATGAGAATATATCAGATTATATCGATCGAAAGAATAAAGACTAAATAAGACTGTTAGTTTGTAGAGCCCCGCGGAAATACATATATGTATTTAAAATATTATAAATTTCACCGTTCCATCTACTAATATGAGGATCGAACGCTTTAATCTCAGAATTTGGTTCAGATCGAAAAAAACATTTTGTATTAGATGGTCTATTTTTTCAGCTTCACGCTGTATCCCGCATACAAAAGAAGCCTTGTATTAAGTCATTCTGTCCCACATTTTCTGGCGAATTCTGGAGCAAGGAGCTCGAGTAGGCATTGTGCCCCTGTGCCACGACTGGCCTCAAGTCAAGTCATCCATCTCAAGTAGTCTATTTATGTACAGAGGTTATGGGATATCTAAAATAACGTCACTTTGTTTCTATATAACTCACTATACCTGCATTTACATACACGCGGGCGAAGTCGCATATATTTAAATGGTAATAATATTCATGTAAATGAAAGAGAGTTTTTATTTAAATTTATAAATATTATAACTACAATTTAACTCTTATCTCCTAGTAAACCAAAAAGTTTTCAGTCTCTCTGAGGCTTTTTTTATGGTAAAAGGACAAGGCAAACGAGCGTTCGGGTCACCTGAAGGTAAGTGATCACCGCCGCCCACGACCCCGTGCAACACCAGAGGAGCTACAGGTGCGTTGCCAGCCTTTAAGGTGGAGGTAGACGCGTTTTTTGAAGGTACCCATATCATATCGACCTGGAAACACTGCCGCGGGTAGGCCATTCCACAGTTCCGTGGCACGTGGAAGGAAATTTCTACGAAACCGCACAGTAGTAGAGTGCACCTATCCAGGTGGTGTGGATGATATTTAAGTTTGTGACGTACTGAAGGCTTGAATATACATTAATAATTACACTTATCTATAGGTTTTATCTGACATTTAAATTATAATCGTTCGACGGTACTATTATCTATAATAATTTAGATAAAATTTGAATTGATTTTTATAGCCTATTTCGTCAGCCCAATATTCAAATATTTCTCTATATCTGGATAACCATCTACGAGTAAGGTCTCTCACCAGTCTCGTAAATGCATGAAGATGTAATAATAAAATTTAACATCGCGAGCAACGTCAACTGGCTGTAAATTAATAATAAATTAACTGTTATAACAAACAACAAGTGAAAACGAGCACTCGTAGACCCCTACTATAGAATACAATACAATTCAACGTAAACAAAGTTGACCTTGCAAAGTTATCAAAAGCGTATTGGCCAAAGCTCCTTGCTGCCATAACGTGGTTATAAATGAAATGCTTAACATTTTTCGTTATTACGTACAAATTTATTCAACGGCTAAGGACGACCGCTTTTAAAACTAGTATTTTTTTATATACATAAAAGAATACAAAAAGTAACAATATAAAACATTTTTCGATTTATAATAAAGTTTGAGATTCTTAGGCACGTATTTATAAGCCTCTTAAGATTGATCTTGAGATGTCTAATTCATTCTTAAATAATATATTTATGAATGAAAACAGAATCTCAAGACTGAATTCAGACTTGACAACGATTATAAAAAGGGTAGAGCCATAATATCGTCTACGTTGATTTATTAACAGAATGTGAAAAACAATATATAAATATACATTTATGTACATACATACAATCGTACATAATTAATTAAATACATCCTTTTTTCAATTTCTTCAATAACTCTATACCAGTGTGGCCAGCTATTAAAACAAGTTAAAACAATTAAGGCCATCGTGGCTCAATGGCATATGCGCCAGACCGTTAACGCGATGGTTGTGGTTGTGATTCCGAATCGGGGGAGTGAAATTTTAATCTTTTCATTTCCTCGCTCTGGTAGCGAGGGAAAGCGCTGGGTTGAGTGTCGCCACTCAACATGTACTCGTAATTGCCTCAAGAACTCAGCCTTAATGGAGAGCAAATAGTCTTAATACTAGGTTCTTAGGTCTACCTACTCTGCTATGTACAGGATACAGTATTAAAACAATATCTAATTCAAACAAATTTTCAACCTGCATACAGAAAAAAAATCTATACTACTTTCGTTCAAGCTAATGTGATCCTTGACAAACGTCAATTGGATAAAAATCCAAAATGAAAATTGAATGTACGACAACGTCCATGCATTTATTTAACCTTGTAATTATGCTTCATTGTAAAAATGCTCTATCCTTGACATAATTAACCCACGTGCTACCAAAATTTTGAGGTTATAATACGTTATAAGACATTTCAAAATATACCCAATTTGAATTAATTTAAAATTAAAGATTCTCACCTATATTCAATTTAAATTTAATATATAAATTTAGTAAATAGTACGATAATTACCAAACAACTTTTTTGTTATTCTTGCGATTGCGTTCAAACGGGCATAGCAAGTGGTATGAGATCATTTCGTGCTTATCTCAAGAATGACAATTGGCTCTATAATTATTTCGTGTATCATATCTGTCCATAGATAGTATGTTAATGGCGGACACCATTAGCCAAATTCTTCTTCTTCTTCTTCATCCTGGCATTAATCCCGGCTATTGCCAGGGTCTGCCTTCCTCCTCAGCCTACTCCTTACTTTGCACGGTCTTTAACGTCCTCGGTGGTTATACCAAATTATACGGTAATATAATTTATTAACTGTAATGGTATAAACTCATTCAATCAGTGAACCAGCCGGTGCTTGAGCTGGTTTTTAATTATTCACTTTTTCTTTCCTCGACCAATCAGTACAGATTAAACTTGTCTTTTACTTTTTTTGTGCCGCATTACGTTTTTTTTTTTGTATTTTTATTCATATTTCATATGATTTATTGGTTACTCCATATATACTCGTATGTATATTCAAAAGCGACTGTAAAGTTGTGTTAAAATAAGGAAAATTAAAATAATTTCTCATCAAATGCATTCAAAACTTTAATCAACTGCATACATTTAACACACTAAAGTCAAAAAACGTCATTGAATAGTTCTTATCTCAATATTTTTTATTAAATTTGCAAATTAAACTTATATCAG
>DWGR01000899.1:0-18621 GCA_018247715.1 Heliconius burneyi
TAAAAAAGCTGAGAGTTGATGATGGACTATACGCTCTAACACTTTAGAAAGAAACGGGAGAATTGAGATAGGGCGATAGTCAGTAAAGGATAGAGGATTAGATACTTTAGGAATAGGAATTACTATTCCCTGGCGCCAGGCATTGGGAGAAGTATTTGTGGAAAGGGAATGGTTAAAAATATGACATAGGACTGGGAGTATAGGAATAAGAGATAAGAGGATCATTTTTCGACCAATTCGATCACTACCAGTAGCATCGGATTTAATGGCCAGGGCATGTTTCTTCACGTCCTCAGTGGAAACATTAGAGAAATAAAAGGTAAATTATTTGAGTTATTATACTGAAACTAAAATGCATGACGACCCCTCGGAGGACATGTACGAAGACATTGAAAGGCCGCAGCGTGCTCTAGGGGATAATGCACGAAGCAAAAATAAATCTTACAGAGAGCTAAATACAAATAGTCATTTCAAGTCTAAGATAATTATATTTGTTTTTAGCTTTACGCTGTATAGACATATTATATAAAAAGAGCCTGGGAACTTATTATTAAAACACTGCGATCCCATTCACTCGTTCCCCACTTTCCGCCGAATTCTGGAGGTATTGTCATGTTGAGTTATACCTAAATTGTTGACGAATATCTCAACCAGCATAATATAAATATTAAATAAATAATTTCCTCAAATAGGAAACGAATTCACAAGTTGTCGACTTTACAGTCGCTCATTTGTGCCCCCGTACCACGACTAGCCTCCACAAATATTCTAACTAAAATATTATTCGGTTATATTGTACATAAACGTAAAACACATATTAGTATCAGCATTTATAGTAAAATATAATACCGAAACAAATAAGACATCGCGACAGCAGGTCATAAGTGTGTCTGTCACATTCACTTGCGTCGTCGGCAAGGAGGCGACAATATCACATGTCATAAGTTAGTTTGTACGAATTTATGTACATACTCCTATATTGTCACTTCGGTCAACTCACATAGCATATTGAGGCTGTAAACGCGACGGTCGTGTGTTCGACCTCTAGTCGGGTTAATGAATTATCATTTATTAATATTTTCATTTCTCGCTGAGGTAACAAGACAAAGCGCGGCGTTGAGTTTCGCCACTCAACACGCAATCTTCTCGTTCTGGGTTCTCTTATATTCCGAGATCTCAGTGCCCCCAGACCTGTCATCTTAGCAAAGCTAAAATTTTAAAAATAATTAGTCAAATAGTCTGCGTATTCACTCGCTCAAAAGTTAGGAAAGATTAAATTTATATTGAAGAAAGGAAAAGAATATTTAATATTATCATTTCATTGGCCTGGCATTGACCTGAAGCACGGCGTTGAGTTCCGTGCACTCAACACGTAATAACACAATTCAATATGTGTTTAAGCCTCCCTAGTAGTTTCTAGTAGTTCTAAACATTTTCATAATCGTCAGGTTGAAGTAACAAGATTTGGCTTGAGGCCACAACAGCGCCCTTGCAAAAGACTAGTCTAAAGAATATTCGTTATTACTTATCCGCGATGAAATGGGTATGGTACGAAGTGTACGAACTACAGTTACGTTTAGTTGAAGATTGAGACAAAGGTGGAGTTATTTGAAAGCTGGGTATATAGATGGGTGACCAGTTATTAATATTTCTTTGTTAGCATCACGCTGTATCCCGCATATTATAAGTAAAGAAAGGTTGGCAATGCGAACGTAGTATTACAACACCCCACGCGCCGCTTAATTTTCGAAGCATTATGTTTTAAGTAGAGAATTCGGACACTCTTATCCCCGCCACCGCCGAGTGGCGGTTCTAACTTATATACACAGTCCGCGTACATTTTGTTACTGGAATTATTATTAGTTAATATTTGTAAGTGATTAAAGATAAAAGTAAAATAATATTTAATTTTGGGCTTTTCTTCGTTTATTAAGAAATATTTCTTTATGTGGTAACCTAATTTTCATACTACATAAACTCATTCCTCTGAATGGGAATCGAATCAACAACCATCGCATTAACAATCACATTGTTTTCTTTTTACTGAAAAATCTACATACTTGTATCGCAAGTAAATCCCAACTTCCTCATGGCCCTCATCAATCACAAGTACTTGCTACACTTTAAAATCAGTCAAACTTTTTCATCTGATTAATAGATGGCCGTCACGCGACTCTTTACACTTGGATAAACTTCAACTTTGTCGTGTTTTTATATAAAGCTTTTTTTTATTACAATTATTTTAAATTGAAATTATTAATAAAAAGTTTTATATTAATATTCTTTTGGTGCTTTTAGAAGAAGTAATAAGGTGAATTTCGCTTGTTGTCATGTAAAGCTGTTTTTTTAATAAGGCGTAGTCAGCTTAACGCTGTATCCCGCACACTTCAAGGTAGGCAGAGGAAACCTAGTGAAAAGACACTGCGTTTCTCAATATCCTTCGAATTCTTGATGCATTGCGTGTTGAGTGGCGGAACTCAACGCAGCATAGTCAATAACTTTTTATTGTTGTACGTTCAAATGTTCTTTCATTATTTTTGGTTTCACATTGTGTCTCGCATATAGCAGGATAAGAGAGAAATCCCGGTGTCAAGAAACTGTGTGGACCACTTGCCACCTAATTTTCGAGGTATTATGTTTTGGGTAACGGATCGCTTCGTCTTGTTACACAACACTCAATGAATAATTAGCACTAGGTTACTTTGTCTACTCTGGTGGGATAAACCTACCAGAGTAGAGAAAGAAATATAGCACATAGCGGGGCCCTGAGAGCTACAACAAATTAATATTATTTTTTTCTCTGAAGAATTTAAAAATATTGTTATTTAATGAATATAATCCATTATATTACACACACACTCACACTCTTCTTTCTAAGGTCAGTCTTAGCGCAAGAGCACAAGCGTCTAATTATAATTTTTGGATTTGATTGTGGATTCGATCCCCACTAGAAGAACGAATTTTTGATTTATGTACCATTTACCGCCACTTAACATGCAAAGCCTCGAAAATTCTACAGGAAATCAGGAACGGGGTATCCTAATACTAGTCTCTCTACCTACCCTGCAATACGAGACACAGCGTGAAGCTGAAAAAAACACTTCATTACACACACAAAAATTAGTCTATCAAGGCATTATTTGAGCTACAACCACCCTGTATATAACCTCACCAACTTAGCGAACACATGTCCGGAGCAGGTCTCGAGGTGACCTAGATAGCGTTTAAGCTAGTTCTGCTGTAATCGCCTTAAACTAACCGCGTACATCCAACTTGTTTAAGCGTAATATGCTTATACCGAGTCTCGGTCTTCGAGGGAAAATTGGAAGCACTTAGCTATTTAAATCTTAAGATGCTCCTACCGAGACATGGAAGAGATGCTATATTATTATTAAAAATATATTTTTGTCGATTAATTCCCATAGATTTTTATGTAACTATTGTAATGACCCCAAGAGTCAAACTAAGCCAGAATTACTTTATTTTATAAAGCCTGAAAGTTTCTGTAATAATACACCCAACACCTGTAAGTACTATATGGATCTTGGGTGCTTGCTATTTTGGTTTTAGGTAACTAAGATGCAAAAAATAGTACCTAACTTTAGTTAAATTATACATCTCATTTTTTTTACATTTTCTTACGAATAATATTAGAAAGGACGTCATCCATTGTCATCATCGACACAGGTCAGTTTTAACCTCCTGCGAGACAATAAATTACAAGCGCCTACAAATGTAATACACTAGTTACATGTAGTGACTGACACGAACAACTTATTAATAATGTTAATCTTCGGAGGTTCTTCAATTTTAATTAATTTATCTCTCCTTACCCTATATATCCATATATGCGAGAAAGAACGTGAAGAAAGCAAGAAAAAAATAATTATAGGCAGAGGGAAAGTAGTATTAAGACAGACCTCAACGTCGCGTATTATCTTGTTACCAGAGTGGGTAGTAGTAGATATGAGAATAATTCACTGCACATAGTGGAAACGGAATCAACAACAGCTAAGTTTCCAGTCAGACGTTGCGCCGCGGCGCCTAGTGTGTATATAATAAATGTATTTTTTTCACAAAGTGTGTTTTTACAGCGATTACGTTAAAAGGCTTTGAGTAGATCCATAATTAGTAAAGTGCCACTAAAGCGACGCTAGGTTACATGTGCTGGAAATATTTGCAGCGAAAATTGTTTGAATTGTTTTATTTGCACTCACTGACATTATTTATAAAATATATAATAATATTCTTTTTAACGTATTTTATATTTTATACTTAAAGATAAAATAAAAAGCATCTTTAAATTTTTTTTTGGATAGTAGAGTTAGGATACTCCGTTTCGTTTTCTGCCCAAACTTAGAGACTTCAACTCGATTGCGAGTTGAGTAATGAAAATATTATATGATAGGCAGAGGGAGCCTAGTGTTAAGACACTCTACTCCCCACTTTCCGCCGAATCCTGGAGTCATTGCTTGTAAACTGCTGGAACTACGCCACGCTTAGCCTCTACACTAGAGCAAGAAAACGAAAATATAATCATTTTTAAGAAAGTATTTAGCTGCATCCATCCCAGATGTCTATAGGTAGTACCTTTTCAGCAAAAACTTTTGCATTGTGATTTGAATTCGAGCCAAGTCTTTCAATTTGTAAAGAGTCCTGGTTTTGTAGGAAGAGGATAAATGCAAGTGAAGCTAACGAATGACGATCAAAACTCTGAATATTACATCGCCGCAAATGCAGATACGGCGATATTATTTATTTTTTTAATATTAATATTATATGATAAGATACTATTCTTATGGTTTGAATTGTATGTGTAAAATTGATAATTACTAAAGTCCTTGAATTTAGTTGGTGCAGAAGCGTTCTACTGACGCGAATGCTACGGGTAGTGGCCTCTATTCTCACTCGAAGTCGTTTGTTTATAGATAAGACAAGGCCAACTAGCGTTCGGGTCACCTGATTGTAAGTGATCACCGCCGCCCACTCCGTGCAACCTGCAACACCAGAAGAGCTATAGTTGCGTCTCCGGCCGCCAAGGCGGAGATTAGGTGGACTTTAAAATGAACACTTCACCTAAAGCTATTATTTAAACACTAAGCACTTTATGCTCGCTTGAAAATTATTGCTCAGAGCTTATTAACGATAGTACAATATTGGCAAGACTGTATGACTGTATTTAAAGCGTCATGCTAACTACTTAATTTTCCCTAAGATTTGTTAATAAAACAGGTTACACCAATCGTATAAAATTTTTAAAGTATTGGGAAAAGAAAGTAAGTTTTAAAATTCTTAAACGATATATGAATAATATTATATTTTCACATTTACAAGTTAGCACCGAGGATTCCGTAATAGTTTCATGACTTACGAGGTCAGTGAGAAGTGCTTAGTTGGTACTATTTATAAAAATTGATAAATTTAAAGTAATCAATGTAATAAATATTCTTAGTTTTTTCCATAATCATAAATCATATCATCATCATAAACATACTAAAAACATTTCAATAGATATTGAAATGTTTTTAGTATGTTTAACGTCAGAACAGTTTTTTAATAAAAAATCTAACATATAAAAAAATTGCATTTCAGTATATCCCTTTTCTTTTACACGTCCCACAAAAGGGACAACTCTCACAATGGTAAGTATTCAATGCCTATTGAATTAAAGTGGCTCACTTAAATCACGCTGTAATACCGTCATACTCCAACCGCGTCACGTATAGGGGGAGAGTCACATCGCGTCACGTCGCGTCACGTCGCGTCACGTCGCGTCACGGAGCGAGGCCTGCTTGAATATTGTATTCTGTCATAATTCGATTATAAAGTTGGACTATTTTGATGCAGCTTTTGAGTAACACAACAAGCTAACAGTAGTTAGTGAGTGGTTTGCTTACTTGTTAAATAAGTAATTATCATCTTTGACTTTGTTTGAGTCAAGTGTAAGACGTTAAATTGTTTTTTTCCGTTTCCGTTAAAATTTAGAGAAATCTTCACTTGGAGTGGCCTAGCAAATATAATTTATTATGTACATAAAATAATTGTCCAGAGAAATTTAGAAATTCAATTTTATTCCGAGTGAATGGAGAACTCAGCACTCATATAGGCTTGAACCTTGTTTGGAAAAATAAATTAAAATATTACAACGTACAACAGATATAAACCTAATGATTCAAAGAGTACAGTTGGCTCAACCCAATGTGTAAAAAGTGTGTAGAAAGTGGGTAATAGCGTGTTTTAATATAATTTATCATGTACCTACTACTTCTAGAGACAAAAATAAAATAATATAACTTTAGAAAAGGAACAAGGACAAGGAACAGAATGATACTCGATTTGCTTTATCTAATTAAAAATTACGGATATGCGTGTAACTGTAAGCGCGGTGGTTGTGGGTCCAATATCCACTCAAAAATGAAATAATCTCATCTTCTCGCTCTGGTATCAAAGCACGGCATTGAATTCCGCGCATCACCACGCGATGTTTCAAAATGTGAAATAAAGGGTGAAGTAAAACTTTAAAATTCATTCGAATATTTATAGTAAAAGGTAAAGGTCACTAACGTCTGTGAGTAATAAAAGTAAAATAGCTTAATAACAACTATCTGTTACAGTACAACAGCTCAGTACAACCGATCGAGCTTCAAAGAGCGACACGGAGTAATCCCGATGATGTATGGCCAAGTACAACCACACTATCAATACAGTATGTATTTACAACGTCAGCATACATTTTGCTATATACATATTTGGCTACAAGTGATTGAAAATTTTTGAATGGCATGAAGATTTATACATTTTATTACAAATTTCTGTATAATATCACCTCTTCACCGCCCGGCAAGATTGACGTAGGAGGGTTAAGAGGGTTCTTCATTTTCCGCCTGATTTTGACACATTACATTAAGAAAGAAATTTGACTGTCTGGAGGCAATGTGTGTTAACTAGCGGAAGGTAATACCGCACTTTATCTACCAGAGTGAAACAATGAAACTATTAAATATTTAATTTCCTCAAGTGGGAATCGAACTTACTACCTGTCGTCACAGTTACCCGCTTGTGCCCCTACACCACGCCCCGCCTTAGTTATACATAAATACAAAACATTGTGTGCATTTGAAAAACTAAATATAAGAAACTCGCAAATGCAGCCGAAGGTCTTGTTTAAACCATTTGCGAAATTGAATCCCGCGGGAGATTCTACTTAAAAGGGTTTTGATATTTTATTTTTGGCTTCGCAATGACGTCGGCCAGATTTCAGTTAATATTTATTTTTAACAGATGTAACTGTCTGTACTACAGAAAGTAATGCGATGCTCAAACTCTATTTATTTTAACATATGTATATTTTTTCGATAGATCTTTAGTTTGGATTTGTTTGAGGAGGAATGAATAAGATAAGATAGGAAAAATATATTATTATTATAAAGTTGTGAAAGTAAAGTAAAGATTGGTTTATTTGGTA
This sequence comes from Heliconius burneyi, assembly GCA_018247715.1. Classification (NCBI taxonomy): domain Eukaryota; kingdom Metazoa; phylum Arthropoda; class Insecta; order Lepidoptera; family Nymphalidae; genus Heliconius; species Heliconius burneyi. The sequence goes on from DWGR01000899.1 coordinate 7,466, forward strand.
AACATGTTTGTGTAGAACTGTCCTTTCTGCACATCTGCTGCTGATCAAGTAGGGTCATTCATATCAAGCTACGTCAAATCTCCTCAACAATTGTCACAACATATTTCTGTTGTCAGCACCTCTGTAGAGAGATTTACGAGTATACACATTTTCGCGACCAAAAGATAATTGCTTCGTTTGTCAAAAGAAAAATCAATTTACATTTTTGTTAAATATTTCCAACATTTTTTCTGTGTTATTCCACATTTTCTTAGATAATATATAAAATATGTACCTACATATTGATGTTTGAACCTGCGCTTCTTGGAGCTCGTCCAAGCAGTCTAAGCTGCTAAATGTTCGTACAACTCACAAAAATACTTGTGTAACTTGTCCAAGTGTGTCTGAGGCTAACGTTGTCGGTGCAAACATAATAGTAGTACAGCCCAAGCGGTAATTTTGCGTTTTACTCGAGTAAAACAGTGCGAGGTAGAAGTGCGGTCATTTTATTTGGAACCAACTACACTTTTAATTTTTAATAATTTTGCCGGTAGCGTTATAAAAATCGATGAACGGGACGATCCAGGACGCACACACGAAAAAGCATGACCCATTGTCACGTTCCGCCTGAGCAGAGTGTGCGAGCGAGAGCGAGGAACAAACAATAGAGAAGCACGATCGGTCTTAGCGTTCGGCTTGTGACGCATGTATCAATCTATTGTCACTTCTAAATGTTGCTGGTTCGTGAACTTTACCATAGTGAAAATGTTGACCGTACCTAACGTTTTGACATTAACAGTTTATTAAAAAAGTTTAAGCGTGCGTTCATATAAACATACAAAATTGTTATGTCCTTAATAGAAAACCCTTTATATATGGGAATGGGTCTATTTTTCTCCTTAAAGATACAATTCCCTAAAAAACAGAGAAACGGCGAATAAAACAAAAATAAACTTTAATTCCAATCAACTTCACTTCAAAGTCTCTTCTCCCCCTAAATTCCTTTACCCAATGTAAGACAATTTGACGTAGATTGAGTTGGGTCAGCATAAAGTTTTTGTTTGACTAAATATGTACAAAACAAGGAAATAGTAGTACAATAAAAAACCTTCGCATCATGCACGGATTATATCAACAATTTCGAGTTTGTTTCAGACTAAACAATAAGATGAATGTATTTTAATTTTTTGTTTTACTCTTTATGATTCATAAAGCATGATAAACGAAGAGAACCACACGTAAACCTCCGATCTTTATTGTCCGTCTAATTTTCGAAACATTTCATGTTCAGTGTCCTGTTACCAAATCAGCTTCACGCTGTATCCCGCACCTGGCAGCGAAGGTAGAGGGAACCCTGGGAACCTAGTGTTAAGACATTCCGATCCCATTAAATCACAATCAGCCGAATTCTGAAGCCATTATATGTTGAACGGAGGAACCCAAGGCCGCAGTTAACTCTTTACCCTACTGGAGACTGAGATCACGACTATTACCTTTACTGTAAAATGCTGTTCCGTTACGCCACGATGGCCTCGATGCGAACGAATGATATGATGATAATGTATTTTAAATCTTACTTGGAAGGTTTTCACTTAGGTTTTTTTATCTAGTGAATCTAGTGCTTAGACACTCTATTCCCTGCATATATCTAAAACAAGCACGTGTTGCGTGGCGAAACGCCGCGCTTTGCCTTGTTACCAAGTGAGGATCGAAGTCACGACCACCACTTCTTTTACCTAGCAAGATTTTCACCTAAATCAATGTTTTTGGGCACATTAAATATATCCTATTTGTCAGTAGTATTGTAAATTGTTAGCTGTACAATGAAAATGACCCCCGTGGTTAAATGGAAGTAATTTAAAGTTGTGTATGATACATGACTCAATTTATCTGCGCCCGCAGGTACGGTGGATTATATCGGAATGATTTGTACCAATTGCCTACAGTAGATTTTATAGGAGACAGGAAAAACACATTTTATGATTCCATTGCTCAGAAGAAGAAAAGAAAAAGAAACTTTACAGGGTTACTTTAGTGTCCGCCTGTCCGGCTGCATTGAGAAGGAGTTAATGATGAATACATCAGTTCATTATTTACTCAATCTTGATATCATTAGGAATTCATAACTTAAAAGAAGCAAATGGAACCTTTATAGGATCATTTTATTTGTCTCTATGTCTCTCAACAACATTTATCTTAAGAGATATCAAGCCTATATTAATATACAAAATAAGCTATAGAATTTTCAAACTTAATGTAAGCCTACAGGATACTTCCTGTTGACCTATAATTGGTAAGAAATTAGAACTTCTAATAAAAAAATGAAATGAAAATTTATGGGTATATGATAGAAAAAGTACAAAACAAGCGTAACAAATTATATACACAGTATATTTCATACAAAATAAGTAAATCAACTTTTATATATGTCAAGTTCCAATTACATGTTCCTATAACCACTAATTGGTACGGTGGAACCCTCAGTGAGTGAAACATCTTTGCACTTGATTGCTTTCTTCGAAAAAACCTTTCGAAACCTTGAAGTATTCCTTTCACCGTACCGACCCGTATCAGTAAAGGTATTTATTCCTAGAATATCATGTTCGACGTGAAAAATGGTGGGAGCCAGGAAATCTATAGAATATATTATATTGATTGAAAGCTCTGAGTGCCCGCGAACATTCCCGTTAGAATAAGCTTATGTTCCTAAGAAATGTTCAAAGAATTTAAATGTAAAATTTATGATGAAGAATATGGTAATTTTGCTAGATGGATACACTATTAATAACATTCTGAACATGCATTCTTGTATCTAGTTGTAATGTATATTAATATTAAACCGCTTAAGAATTTGTTTGGTTAAGCTATTGATCTCGAGAACTGGTCTACACAAAATAAAAATGTGTTCGATAACTGTATGTGTGGTCAGACTTACCTCACTAAGAGGCATATGACTACACGCGCAAGGTCAAAGCTAACATTATTTATAAGAATAATGACGAACATTTTAAGTGTGTGAGCGATATTTAATAAGAATATTTGCTATTTCTTAAGGCTTCGGGTCATACAATTTGTCATGTCAGTGATGGGTCCGGTCGTGTATATATATTAAAATTCCACGATGTGTTCGGTATAAACAACACTAACAAGTAAAGGTCATGATATTGTTCAAGAATATTAATAGGATGAAAATGTATGGAATTAATAATTGTTCAATGTCATGCAGTACAGCTGCCAGTCTATGTAATAATTAAACTGTCCTTGACATACAAAAGAGCAATTAGTGAATTTATTGCCGGTGTCTCTCGGCAGAACTACTTTCCGATGGTTTATTTCATCTAGAGGCGCAAACCGGACCTCAATATTGACTCTCTTCGCTCGCAAGATCTCGATGGTGTTCACATGTTGAGCGAAACGAGCATCAATTGTTTTCTCAACTCAATTATAGTTGCATTAATCACCTGATTCGTATATATAGCAGGAGCTGAGCGTTACCCAGACACCACGTGCAGGTTGCGTGCTTACAGGAATGTCAATTGAATATTTAGATTTGCCTTAAACCAACTACGTGGTCGTATCTAATCGGTCGTATTTTTGAGACATAGCAAGTTGAATGGGGTAATTCAACGCAGATATTTGTCTATTATCATTAAAATCATTCATGGCACGAATAGGAGTCGAACCAAAAAATTATCGTATTAAATGACACTGTACCATGACTAGCTTTTTCTATAAAACCTTTAATATAAAAGGGTTGGCCTGTAATAAAATATTGAAGGTTACGGGCCTGGTACGTCTTAAGTAGTTGGGACAAGTGTTATGAGGCGAAATAGTAACTTAATTAAATATAAGGACAAGAATGCATGAAAATAGGCTAAGATTATTTTTGTAAATGCCATAACTTGAGGTTATAGTACAGTAATGAGACAGCTTTAGGCTGTAGATACGATGATTGTGGATTCAATATTCAGTCAAGAACATATTTCAACTTTTATTTTACTCTGTTATGACAAAGAGCCATGTTGAGTACCGACACTCAACATGTCAACGGACGGTGAAAATTTGACTGTTTTTATATCAGATTCCCTTTACCTATCCCACTAAAAACGTATTAAAGTGTAAAGCTGAAAATTATTGTATAGCACAGCTGAAACTTTGCTGGTGTAGCTTTAGCTGAGCGCATTTCCTGGCAAACAAACACTGACAGTATTGCTAGTTAGTTTATCACCGAAAATACTTTTAGTGGCTTCACGAGCATTGTCTAAGCATTGATGTAACTGAAGAATGACGTGTCTGGCTTAAGCGATCAAATACTTACTTGGGAGCTGGATCTGTTGGACCATTTCATCTAACTTTAAACCTGCAGGAGATTTGGCCAAGGTGGATGTGCCTGCGAATTAAAGTGCTGTAAGTTCAACCTCACATACCTTATAACTATTGCCCTAAGCGACTTCAAAATATATATTTATTGAATAATGCTTTGGTAGATGAGATATGAGTGGCTAGAAATTGAAATTGTATCGTTTTGCTAGCCAAGATAACCAAGGTAACACCATCGATAACAATAAATTGCAATTCGCATCTTCGAAAACACAGTATCAAAGGTACCGGAAGAAGGTGAAGCATAAACATGATTTGCCGCGATTGCCGGTCAATTATCTCTGGCTTCTCCGCTTGGAGTACAGCATGCATACAACGTGAATAAATAGATAAAGTCAACAACATCTAGTGTATACAAAGCATTAAAGAAAACACTCAAAGTAAAATCCACTATTGTGTAGCAAATGTTATTTATGTGGTGAGTACAAGCACCTAATAGTATACCTTGGTAAATGTTTAGCCTAATATCACTCTCCTTTAAGGCTTTGGTAGCATAAAGGGTCCCCTTTGACTTTTATCCTACATTTCTATGTACGCAGAGGGAACCTAACGTTAGGATATTTAGTTTCACATACACCGATTTTGTTCGTAACATTGCATATTGATGAGAAAACGAAAATAATTCACTATCCTGAGTTGAAATTTTTTAGCATTTAGGTGATGTTCAAAAAATAAGTTTAGTGGCATAACAATGAAATTAATTATAAAAAGTGAGGTTTGAACTTTGAACTAACGATCGCTTAGATGTTTCTACTTTCATCAAAGCCTCGACTCTAAGAGTAATCATAAAAAGTTTTAAAGTTAGCAGATTTCGACGCCCGAAGTCTCATTTGAGCGTTCATAATTCCGGAAGTGGACCGAAAATTTCATCTTTGAATCATTATCAAAAATTTGGAATTCTAATAATTGTTTAAGCTTTACTCTATATCTCGCGTAGATCAGGGAAGACAGAGAGACAGAGATTTTACAGAATTTTCGAGATATTGCGTGGCGAGTTTTAAGTGATGAGTTAATTTTGATAGAAAATAAGTTAAAAATTTTGTTGCACAGTGTGTCTAAATGTGAACGCGACGTTTGTAGGTTCGACGATCACTCGGGGGAATGATTATATTTAATTTATTTTCATCAACTCGCTCTGGTTGCCCGGCAGCATAAAACTCGGCGTTAAGTTACATAACCTAACGCACAATTTCCAGCAAAAAATGGAACCGAAGTGTCTTGACACTAAGATCCATCTACACTACACTACTAAATACAGAGAGAGTAGCATTACTCTTAATTTATGCCTTTGAAATTATTACTAGATACTAGATTTAAAATACATGAATCTAATTGATACAATATCACAAATTCCAGATAATTTATTATTATCAATCAATAAAAACATAATATTATGATAAAGTCTGTATCGTTATTGATAAAACTAAGCAAACTTAATAGGATTATGAGTAGGATTTTGTTTAAACCATTTTAGTATGTCATGGGTGTTAGCAAAATGCGGGCAATATTATTAGCTATTAGTGTTTACCTTGTATCAGCGTTAGCTGCCAACCATCATATTTACAATGGGTATGTATATTTATATTGATATTAACAATGATTATGTAGAGGCCGTCGTGGTGCAGCGGAACAAAGGTGTGACTGTAACGCCACGGTTGTGGGTTCGATCCCCACTTCGAACTATCCACTATCGAATTTGAATTTCGTTCTGGTGTCGAGGCAAAGCGCGGCTTTGAGTTCTTTTTGTTTTATGGAAAAAGACATGTCAAACGAGCGTACGGGTCACCTGATGGTAAGTGATCACCACTGCCACTCAACACGCAATGCTTCCAGAATTTGGCAAAGTAAGGAACAAAACTTAACTCTAAACTCCCTCTACCCTAATCTGCTGTGTGCGCGATACAGCGGGACGCTGATTTGATTTGATTTTGTTAAAAATTGGATGCGAAATAGGTTATGAATTATTTTAGGTTATCTCTCCCTCCGAAAGTAAACATAAGTGTCCTGTGTGTGTGTGCTTGTGTGTGTGTGTATGTGTGGGGGAAATATAAGTATCTTCAGTTGGGAACGGATTAATTTAGCATTAGGTTCCCTCTTCCTACCCCGCTGTCTGCAGGAAAATAAATAAATATTTTAAAATTATTCATTACAGATATTCAGTTTTTGGCGTCCATTTACAGGACAGATCGGATCAAAGGCTTCTCATGGATCTTCAAACAAAACTAAATATTGATATATGGAATCACGGTGCTCTAGAAGTAAGAGATGCTCTCGTGATGGTGTCTCCGGAGAGCAAACAAACATTTGTGGATATTTTAAGTGAAAAAAACTTGAAGCACTATCTTCATCTTGCTGATGTTGCTGAGTGAGTATAATTGTCTTATAACTTATTTAAGTATAAAACTTGTTTTTTTGCGTTAACGTTGGTTAAAATACAAGGTCTCTCAAAAGAAATTTTATATTTATAATTATTATTAGTATTATATATATATATATATATCTAAAATACAGACTCTGGGAATTTATTTTTAAAAATAATGTCATCCAAATGTTTACCCTCGCGTTCACGGCACTCATTCAACCTAACTCTTAAATATCTTATGACGGCTTGGCAAGTACGCTCAGTGATGGCTTCTATTTCGTGGCGAATATTTTGTTTTAATTGCGCCAGGGAAGTTGTTTTGTTAACGTATAATTTAAGGAAACCCCACAGGAAAAATCCTGTGGGGTTTCCTTAAATCTAAAGTCCATCGGAGTCAAATCAGGACTGCGTGGAGGCCAATTTATGTCCCCTCTTCTGGAGATTAATTTTCCTGAAAAATCTCACGTCGCTCCATCCTGCCTGAACCATGTCCTTTGACGATGAGTGCGAAAAATAACTCTAAAGCATTAAAAGGCATTCTCCACAAATGGATTATAGAACACAAAAATATTTTTTTTTACTTTGAGAAACGTTCCTGAGATTAGTGTGCTTAACCAAGCAAATTATGTAGGTAGGCAGAACCTGGGAATCCCCATTAAAATAGCGGACTAGGGGGTCCCCATTAAGATGCTTCCGGTCTCCACTTTCGGCCACATTTTACAACCATTGCGTGTTCAGTTAACATAAAAAGGTTTACACTTTCGAAAAAGAATATTGATTTGGTATTATTAGTCGAGCTATCTATGTGTTAGTCACACACATTATTGAACGAAGTAATATTTTAAATTATTTCAAGATGTTGTATGAATTATGATAAAATAATAATTTATTATTTAAATGCCCTCATAAAGGCAGATCATTTTAGGCAATTCATGATTAAGCGATGCTAACAGTCATTGTTACAAGAGATACGATATTTATATTAGGTAAAATAATGAATAATATTTTAGTTATTAAAATTGTAAACATGTGCCCTATGTGGTATAGTTGGGAAGTGTTGCGATGGTCACATCATGGTCATGGGTTGGAATCCCCCTCATAAAAAGAGGTTACACTTACTTAATACTACCTTTTGAATGAGCTGGTTAGTGCGGCATTGAATAAGTCGTACTTACACTAAATTGATTAATAATTCATATATAAATATTTAAAAATGTAAATATAAGAATAAAATAACTGTTCACTTTAGATGTACGAAGATATAGAGACGATGATAGACAACCTACGTGAATTATATTGAATTCAATTTTGAGTGAAAAAAATATATTTTTAGAGTTACTGTCTGTGTCCCGTTCACATACGTTAGAAGTGCTGTCTGTCTCTATACTGTGGGTGGCTTGTTAGTCTTCTGACAACGCTAATGAGGAACCAGAGGACAAGATACCGTCAGCTCATACTGCAAGAATCCAGAGCAGTACGCAAGACAATTAAGATCGTAATAATAATTATGTCAACTGACAGACGATTGCCACCTCAGTCTACCACCACGTGTGACCACGGACTACTTCCAAAAATGTATAATACTACATATACAATATTAATGCATTCAAAAAGTTTCATTAAAAATAAATTTAAAATATACACTTCTTTTTGATTCATACGAGAATACAACAAACAATATATTTTACAAAAGTCCCGTCCATTTGGAGTTCCTCATTTTACCAGACCCGCTTATCGCTAAGCTCTGTCTTTCCAAGTACGTTATCAAGACCTACATAAACAAAACCTCGGGAACTTTATGGCACTTAATTCTCAGGTCGTGAGGAGCTGACAGCGTGATGATACGCTCATTCAAGGTCAGATTTACTGATCTCTTAATGCTTATTAGTTTGAAAAATTGGACGTTTTCTGTCTGAATCTGATTTTAATCTTTTCTAAGTGTGGAATTACACTTGAAAAACGTTCATATTATTGTGATTGACTTTTATATTTTTTTGCATATTTTATATTCATATATCCTTATATATTAACATATGTCGTAGTGTCTTGCCACTCAACGTCTCAAATACTGGCTGAAAGTAAGAAACGTAGCATCATAACACTAGATTACTTCTACCCTATCCTGCTGTATGCGTGATAAAGCGTGAATCTGAAAATAACAAATTTCTTATTACATTAGTACAAAAAAATAGTTTTGAAATCTGTATTAGGATAACAAGAAAAATATTTTCAGGACTCTCCATTAGATAAAGTCACAATAATTTCGTGTCAAGTCAGTTATTTCTGAAATAATATAGAATATTTTTATTTCTGGACCTTTTATAACAACGTAACAGTTAATTATTTTAATACGTAACTTACTTAAGTAAGTTAAAAATAATTTACTTAACTTACTTACTTAAGTATAAGAAGCATTACGTAACTTTTACTTTTTTATATAATAAGGCGGCAGAATTTTAGGCCATTCGTGGTGCAGGGGCACAAGTATGCGACTGTTAGCCCGACACGTTGTGAGTTCGTTTCCCCTGCTAGGAAATTAAGTATTTAATATTTTAATTTCGTCTCTCTGGTAACGAAGCGTGAGTTCCGCCACTGAACACGCAATGATTGCAGAATTCGGAAGTGGAGAACACAAGGATCTTAATGTGGAACCCCATAAACTTAATGGGGATTCCCAGGTTGCCTACCTATATAAATTGCTTAGTAAAGCACACTAATCTCAGAACTTTTTTTAAAGTATAAACAAATATTTTTGTGTTTTATAATCCATTTGTGGAGAATGACTTTTAATGGTTTTAAATGCCTATGTTCCTGCCTTTAGAGTAACTCCTACTACTACTACTCACTCATAATGTGTTACTTGTTACAGTATACAAGATTTAGTTATTTCCACTGGCCCATGCTGGCAATATTGCAGATAAACGGTAGTTAATTAACGTATACATATATGATGGAAATAAAAAAAAACTTGTTATAGAGAGATACGAACCTAAATGTTTCATAATCTCGTAGCACATTACTAACCGTCCAATAATGACTTAAGTATAATCAATTTATCTTTTCTTAAAGATCTCTCAAGGAATCAGATCTGGACTTACAACGCTGGCAGCTAAGCAGATCTAGTAGACTAACGCCATTTTCAAGTTACCCGAGATATGCTGAGGTATATTTTCTTTATAATTATATATTTATTTCAAAAATTTAAAATTTTTAAAAATGTTTCTTTGAGGCAGTCGCGTCGTGGTACTGTGTCACAGTGCTTAATCAAACTGCAAGGCGACCGTATGAATGTGATGGCGATAAATCATATCAGTGAAAAATAATACCGTACTTAACGCTGTGGTTTATCAAGAAGACACCACAGCGTTAAGTTGGTGTCACACTATGTGTTGAAAATAAAGCTGTGCATAAAGAGTGAAATGTAACATCAGATTCTCCTTGCCTACAAAAATATTTATTTTAGTATTACTCCCGATGCAAATAGTTTTTGCCTCAAAGAATCGAAAAATGGATTCCATTACTTTTGTTTCCTCTTTCCCATTTTATTTATCTAAGTTCTCACTTTCTTAACCACTTGTTCGAATATCTTAGACATTTGGTCTTGGTTTCAGGTTGATCAATACATAGAAAGAATCGCTAGTCAATATCCTAATCTGGTGACATTGGTAAACGCTGGCCCTAGTTTTGAGGGCAGACCTGTAAAATACTTGAAGGTATATACTTAAATAATATTTAATTTATGAATACATATTTTATTATATAACTCATACTTTTAAAACTATCGAGCCATATCGTTAACAAAATATTTGTGAACAAGAATATTTACAATATTATAGTTGTTTCTGTAGTCTGGATAAGCAAAATTTGTCATTTGTTTGCACCATACATGTCTTTATTTGATAAGTGAAAATTAAGAAGAGATAAGTCAATCTTCTCACAACATGTAGATCAAACACAAATATAAAAAATACAGTCGAATTGATAACCTCCTTTTCTTACAGAAGTCGGTTAACAAAATAAAGTTTTGACCCATAGAAAATGTAAAATTGTTCCATTTTCTTCTCTTTTCCCAGATATCTACAACTAATTTCACGGATACAAGTAAACCAGTCTATTACCTTGACGCAGCCATGCATGCAAGAGAATGGGTAACTGTGCCTGTAGCTCTCTACGTTATTCACCACCTTGTGGATGATTTAAGAGAAGAGGACAAAGATCTGTTAGAGAACATTGACTGGATCGTCAATCCTATTGTCAATCCTGATGGATATGAATATACACATACTGATGTAAGTATATTGTTTAACTCATATTACTTTTACATTATATTTTGGATTATCTGTTTAAAATAATTTATAAGATTAGTTAGTTTTACGGTCTAATTGAAAATTATTACAATTCTATTATTTAAATTTTGCTTATATCGCTAATTATT
>DWGR01000900.1:0-18613 GCA_018247715.1 Heliconius burneyi
CATGAGTTGTGCACTTGTGACCTCTGAAGATTTCCACTATGAAGGTTCCATCATTAGACCAGCTCGTGATACCATATTATGGTACTGTCACCTGTTATATATAAGCTACGTTATAACTGGCAGGTTTTATGATGATACAATTACACTGAGTAAAAATCAAACCCACAAACGTCATAGCGACACGAAATCTTCTGTAATGTAACTTTACATTTTGAATTCTTATTCATATTGTCACAGAATTAATACAGTACAGGTGTGGCTGTTTCCGTGTTTTGTAGGCGCGTCATATGTTTTTTTATTTGATTCTTCTGTAATATACTTTTGTTAATCACAGTGCAGTAGCACAGTATTTGATTTTAAATTCGATGGTTATAGGTTTGAAACCATTCGGGATGGTCAATATATTAATAGTTACTTCTAGTTTCTCATGCTGTTAAGAGAAAGTACAGCTTTGGGTTAACCAATCGTAACTCAACTTGTACACAACTGTCTAAAATCAGGAACGAAAGCGAAGAAAACTTAATGTCTTAATACTAGGTTCTCTTAACTCTAGATTATTTGATACTTAATACTATTTTTTTAAAATTTCCAGTACTGGAAAAACGACACGCGACGTTGAGTTCCAACATGTAATATGTCAAATAGAGATTCTGATATTAGGTAAGTTATGAAAAATTTGTAATCTGCCATTTTTTAACAAGTTTAAGTAATATAGTAACAAGAATTTTGATTATATGTAATTTCACTGTCACCAGAACTGAAGTCGTAAACAAAATTTCAGCTGAACAGGACATTGGGAAGTGCGTCAAGCTGAGCATACCAACACGACAAGTCAAATAAAAACTTGAAAGGAAAAACACGGTAACTTTTCTTACAATCAAAAATATTATGTTGTATGAATAAAGTTTTATAAATAAAAACGAATTTCATGTTGCATCTATGCATGCACACTGCGGGTTATCAGAGGGAACCCAGTGTCCACACATTTCTTCGCACATTTTCCGTCGAATTTTGAAGGCATTGCATGTTGAGTTGCGAAATTCATCGCCGCGCTTTGCCTCGACACAAGAACGAAGAAATAGACATACAAATTTAAATAAATATTTCTTTTCCTCGACTGGGGATCAAACCGTCAATCAGTTGAGTTTACAGTCACACACTTGTGCCGCTGCGCCATGACCGGCATCATAAAGTTTTATTTTGGCTACAAATGGAACTTGTCATAATATTTATACCATTTCGTATTAAAGTAAAAGGTTCTTGAACTGTACAAATTTTCCATACAAGCGCTATACCACCAAAAGTCACGCTAGCACCTTAATATTTTTAAAAGCTCGATATTAAATATCATTCATTAAATAACTTATGGTCGCTTTAAGTGGTAAAGAAAATAAAATGGATGGTTTTTTTTACAGAAATTAGGGACGATTGTGGATTGTATTATTTTATATTTTTTTAGGTTCACGCTCTCTTCCGCTTATAGGCAGGTCGGCAGATAGAACCTAATGTTAAAATATAACGTCCCCCCCCCCCTTTTCACCCAACTTTACATTACTCGTTCAGTGGCTGAACTCAACGCCGCACATTATCTCTCTTATCAGAGCAATGAAATCAAAATAACTTATTTTCCCGACCGAATATCAAAAATCGGTAGGTTATATGTACAAACATATCAATGGAAATGGGTAAGAGTTTCTTTCTCATGATTTAAAGGGATATATCAATAGGAAATGATTTATTTGAGAAATAATTTTATATACAAATCCCTTCCTGTGACTGACAAACCAACGCACAGACGAAACTACTGAAATTAGAAAGTTGAAGTTTAGCATATAGGTAAGTTAAAGAGTTCCAGGGGAACACTACAATGTCTCGAAATTCCTAGGGCAACTAGAAAAATTATTTCCAATTCACATCTTAAAGTGATTGCAAACAGGATTGCAGGCAATAACTGGTATAATTTACAAATAATTAAGCAAAACAGACATAAAGTGTGACTATAAACGCAAGCGATTGTGGGTTCGATCCCCACTCAAGGAAATGAAATATTTATTTAAATTTATAATTCTATTAGAAGGTGTAGAGGCAAAGCACGGTATTGAGTTCCACCACTCAATACTCAATGCGTTCAGAGTTCGGCGGAAAGTGGGGGAAGGAGTGTCTTAGCATCAGATTCCCTCTGCCTACCCTGCTGTGTGTGAGATACAGCGAGAAGCTGATTTATTAAGCAAAAGAATATTAACTTGTATAAACAAAAAAACATAGTATAAATATTGTTTGAGCTGTTGCGAACAAACTTATTACTATGTTAGCTTTTGAAAGCTAAAAGCAATTTTCGAGGACTCTCAGTACAAAATTCAAATTACTGGAAAAGCAAATATTGCAATGAATCTTTCAGGTGTTTTAGTTTTAAATGTAAAAGTGGCACTTTGATTTTAATATATATGTATACCCACGACTTTTTTGCGTAGACTTTTTGATCATTTCAGATAAATGTTTTTAACACAACAGAAAAACAAAAAAAAAATGATTTTTTTAAAGTTTTCTTGTTTTTAGCTTCACGATGTATCTCGTACATAGCAAAGTAAGCTAACGGAACCTGGGAGCCTAATATTACAGATCGTTTCCATTAAGACACTTCCGGTCCCATCTCACGCCCGAAATCTTAGGTTAGACAGACCACAGCGCTGCGCTTCGAATCGTTAACAGAGCGCGGAATTAAAATCGTTTTAAATATTCAATTTCCTCTAGTAGGAATCAAACTCACTCTTGTTCTGCGTGCCACTGGCCTTTTTATTTTCTATACAATAAATAAGCAATACTAACATGTAAGTAAATTTAATATACGTCACCCACTTTGTTAGGATGTAAGGTAAGCACGTTAGATTATAACACGACGTAAATTGATGATAACATTAGCTTTGAACGGTATAATGTGCATATATTTTAGCAAAAATATTACTTCTAACGGAGTTGGTGATTTATGGTACCTGCTGTGATGGTAGTCAGTTCTATTTAAAATTGAAGTATACATTAAGGCGCATTTTTAATAAAAACTTTGCTTCTTTTCATGTGTTAATTAAATCGTTCTCTAGTTTCGAATAAATTCTGAAGATACTGTGCGTTTCGTGTTTTTCTACGAGTAGAGTGGAAATCGAACCCACAACCTGTAGCTTTTACAGTTGCAGGTATTTACACCTGCATCATAACAGGCCTCACTGGATATTTTTGGAGGGTTAGTTAAGTGATTATATTTAATTACTTTCATTTCCCCGATCTTCGTATATGAAGCGCAGCATTAATATGCAATATCTAGGAAATTCTGCGGAAATTGGGGAAACTAGTGCTCACCACTAGGTTCCCTCTCCCCATTATTGTAAAAATTTCTTTTTGTAGAATGGCAAAATCGTCAATGGAATTTCAATGCAAAAATGGATAAATTTTACTTAAAAAAAAACGAGTTTCATTCCTGTATTTCCATTTTTTGAAACGGCCTGTTGAGCCATAGTTAATTATATTAATATTGCTATAGCAATCGCTTGCATGCGACGATTATAAAATACTAGGTACTAACCGCGGCTTTGTTCTTTTGTTCCAATGGAAATACGCGTGATGTCATGTGTCAGTTGTGGAAGTCATAAGATACATTCTTGTGACTTAAAATTATTTAAGAGCATTCTGACAAAGAAATGGTTGGTTATTTGTGGTTATTTATATTGTTTTTATACAGTTACTTGATTTGTTTACATATAAGAGATCGATAGATTGTGACAGTGACAGGTGTCGCGGATTTTTTCTAGAACTAATTAGTATTTTTGTAGTACAATGAACTTGCAGAGGCCGTCGTGGTGCAGCGGCACAAGGATATGACTGTAACACGACGGTTGTGGGTTCCATCCTCACTCGAGGAAGTGAAATATTTATTTACGTTTATTTCCATTTCTTCGCTCTGATGTCGAGGCAAAGCGTGGTGTTGAGTTCTGCTGCTCAACACACAATGCCTCCAGAATTCGGCAGAAAGTGCTTGTTGTTGAAGTGGTTCCCTCTGCCTACACTGCTGTGTGCGGGATACAGCGTGAAGCTGATTTTTTTTCTTACAATAAACTTATATTTAACAATTTAACGAATGTTCTTTCGTTAATTAAGGCTAATTAAGAAATATTCTGTAATGACATACATATAAGTCTATAATACTCTTGAGGAATACAGCTTTTATTTTTAAAAAAAATCCTACTAGTAGTTCCATAGATTGTAGCGTTTAGACAAACAAACTCTTATTTCCGCTTTATTATATAAGTATAGATAACGTGTAGCCTAGATCATCTCGAATGGATTATCCGATACAAAAAATACTTGTTACAATTTTAATCAATTATTTCTGAGATACGCGTGATCATCCAAATAAAACCTTTAGCTGTATAATATTAGCATATCTTTTTATCTTTTTTTTAAATAAGTGACTGGCAGACGATGGCTTAGGGAGCTAAAATTTGAATAGGTTCCTTGGGGAGTATGGGGGAGTACTAAGAGAGGATTTTCGGAAATTAATACTGTATCGGAAAACATAAGTTTTGCATTTTATAATCCCGGCTGACAAAGTTTATGCTAATTTAAAGTCTACGCAGTTAAAGTCACCGACTACAACTCCTACAGTATTAAATATAAATTATTTCTTTTTTTACTATTATTTTGATGGTAAGCTAATTAAGAACATGTTGTTTAGCTCTAATTATTTTGTCAATAAAAAAATGGATTTCTTTTTGTTAATAGTTGAAAATAATGTCGTAGTGGTGTAGCGGTACAGCATCTGACTGTAAGAGTGACGGTTGACGGTTAAATCCTGAAACAGGGGGTTGAATTTTTTTAGTTACTTATTCTGGTGCCTTGGTGCGAAGACTAAGCGCGGCTTACGCAACGCAACGTTTAATGTTACGAAAATTGGGCGAAAAGCTTCCTTTTCGCCCAATTTTCGAACAGAGTGTCTCAAATATATAAAAAATATTTTTTAAGACACTGTTCTTCTGTACTAAAGTTAGTATTAACTAGTCAATCAATTCCAGACCTAGCTTCGGACCAAGATATACACGTAAATAACATTTACTTAGAGAAGTCCAAACATCGATTTGTCTAACCAATCAAGTAGAATCGAGTCACATACTAGTTATTCGATTATTCGATAGACCGACCACCCGTCACTACACGGGTCAGGGGTAATGGAATATCGATATTGCCACGTGGACTATGGATTACGAAGGTTAAATAAATATGAAAATTGTGCGTATAGAGTAGTAAGGATTAATAGCACATTCACGATGTATCCCGCATAATATAGAAGTATATAGAAGGTGGCTTGAGGGAATCTAGTATCAAGACCCTCTGTTCCTTACGCACCGCCCAATTTGTGACAAATTACGTTCAGAGTGGACAAACTCAGCGACGCGCTTAATCTAACAAAAATACCAGTAAATATAATCATTTCTTCGAGTGGGGATTGAACCCGCAACTACAATCAATAGTTCTACAGCCTTACTTTTTTTAAATTACCGACAATCTCATTGGTTTAAGATCAATAAGGGTCGGGTAAATAATAATAATCAATAATTATTTCTTAGACATTTTATAACATTTTGAAGAATCAAGTGTTTAGGCACTCCGTTATTCATTTCCACTCAATTTTGTCCAAGTTTCACTTTTCGCCCAATTTCAAGATTATTCGATAGACCAGCCGTCACTACACGGGTCAGGGATAATGGAATATCGATATTACCACGTGGATATCAATATGAAGCTTAAGGAGGTTAAGTATACGTAAAAATTGTTAGTTTGTAACAGTTTGGAGGAGGGAAGGAAAAACAGGAATGGGAAGAGTGATTGGTACTTTATTTTTGTACATATTTGATAATCAGCTAGCTTCTATTTTGGACTTTTTAAACAAGTTTGATTCCCATTCGAGGAAATAAAATATTTACTTCTTACATTTCTTCGCTCCAGTGTCGAGGCAAAGCGCGGAGTTAAATTCCGTAAGCACGTAATGGCTCCAGAATTGCTGAAAATGGAGAGCGGAATGTCTAAATATTATCTTATCTCTGTCTACCTTGGTGTTAGCATGAGGCTGGCTTGTACAATATGCGCCTTGTGATAAATTTGAGTCCAGGTACTATGGCATATACTCCATAAGGCATTACATGGACTATCCAAACTTTCAATATAAAAGTCATTTATGACGTGGAAGAAAATAAATTATTTTATATGCTTTTTCCATAAGGAAATAATATATTTTTTATATATATTAATATCACCTTAAACACATAATGTCTTGAATAATGGACAGTGAGTGGAGAACTGAGTAAACACTCCGTTTTCTAATACTAGGTTTCTTCTTCCTCTTCTTGCCTTTACATGCGGGATAAAACGGGAAGGTAAAAAAAGTTATAATCGACGGCGGACCGCGATCTTGTCGTATCTCAAAAAAAGCCTATTTTTATAAAGGCTTTCCAGCGTTGGTATATGAAAGAGTGACACGTCATTCATACAACACCCTATTATATATCCATCAAAACCAGTCACGCATAAATTGATAAGCTCACAAAAAGCGGGATATTAATTACAGGTGAATTTGATTTATATCCCCTAAGCGGATTAGGGTATTGACCGGTGATGAAAAATTGACTATTTGGTATTTTATCTACCGAAAAAATGGTCAAGTGCGAGTAGAATACTAAGGGTTCCGTTTTTCATTATTGTGGGAGTTATAAAATTTGACAGATATAAGTTTGCAGGCGTATACTCCTATTTTGTCTTTTTTTATGATGTATCTATAATGGAAATTTATTTTCAGAGGAATTCCCTTATTTTCCTGAAAATTTTAATTTCTTGCTAAATTGTAGGTCGAAGGGAAAATACCCTATAGAATTTGATTACGCTATAAATTTCATACATAATGCGGCAAAAACTTGTGTTGATTTTCATTTGTGTGTTTCATTTTTGTTTACAAGTAATTTTAGAGAAAAAATATCTACTGAACGGTTTTTGATGTTTTTTTTTTTATGGAAAAAGCATGGCAAACGAGCGTACGGGTCAACTGATAGTAAGTGATCACCGCCGCCCACAACACCGCGTAACACCAGAGGATCTACAGGTGCATTGCCAGCTTTTGAGGTGGTTGGGCGCCGGAGCCCGGCATTACCTAATGCGAAACGCAGTGGCATAAAGCCACTACTTCACGCCGGTTTTAAATGCCGGGGGTGGTAATGATCCGGTCGGGTCTGCCCATGCGTGTCGCCATTGCTGGCGGCGTGACTCTCCCACTCGTACTTTAGTCGCCTCTTACGACACCACCAGTACCAGGGTGATCCTATTCTAAGCCGGGAACACACGGCTAAAACATGTAACACTAATTATGTTTTTTTTTTAATTTTTACATATTTTTTCCCATAAAAGAGTAAGTTAGACTTAGCACCTAAGTTGGCGATATAGGGTTGGTGACATAATTTGCATAATAATATTTAATAGATATAAATGTTTACTTGTAATTATGTTGGTTATGTTTCAAAGTGTTATTCTATGTAGAAATTGCAAAATCTTAAAATAATATTTAAATAGTTAATTTTACATTGTATCATGCATATAACAGGGTAGGCAGAGTGAATCTAGTGTTAAAACACTCCGTTCCCATTAAGACACTTCCGTTCCCCACTGTCTGAAGAATTTTTTAGGCATTGCGTGTTAATTATTGGGACTCAACGCTGCGCTTTGTCTCATTCCCAGAGCAGGAAAGGAAAATTGTCAATATTTCTTTCCGCCAGATGGGAATCGAACGTGTAGTATTTAAAATGAAACCCTGAACAGTCAGAAAACGCGTGCGGCGGCGAGTTACGCCTTTTAACACTCAATGCCTCCAAAATTTTACAGACACTGGGAAGCGGAAGTGTTTTTATGAGAAAGGAGCATCATAACAGTAGATTCCCATATTTCCTCTGGCCTTCCTGCTATATGCCGGATACAGCGTTATGTATATATTCAATTTACATTTCAATGACCAATAAAAAACACGCTGAGAGCCGTTGAAACGCTTTAAAACGACCACGTGGATATATTTCATGCGAGTGCTGAAAAAAAAATCACTACACTTTTTCATTTATTTTCGTTGTTAGTGCAGTTTATTAATCGTCACGAATTTTATGCTAAACTAAATCTTATATATACTCGTATAGTGGATTTTTTGCATATTTTCCATTTTATATTTTAAAAGCTATTGGACTTTTGTAGCGTAATACCATAACTTGTTACTGAAGGCGCAACGGTTTTTTATTTGGTTCCGACTCGTGGGAATAGGTTCTTTTCCATTCGCGTTTTGGTAAAAAGAGACCAAATGAATTATAAACAAAACAAACGCTACTGCATGAAGTGAAATCCAGTAACAATCGCGTCGTCAAGACAAATTTAACTACATATCATTTATGAAAACTTATTGGTTTAGCAGTTATTACGGAACAAAGGAACAGATATATAAACATACGCGGTATAAACATAACCCTTCTGTAAGAAGCCTTACAATATGGCTATTTTATGTTATTGCAGTCGAGTAAAAAGGCTAAAAAGTTCTGCTTCTTAAGCAATGTCTCAGGACTAGGTTCCCTCTGTCTGCTTTACTATAAGAGATATACAGTATGAGGCTAAAAAACAAAGTGAAGTTAATATAATAGCTCTATCTAATCTAATAAAGCTCATCTAGTTAATCAGTGAAGCCACTCGTAGCGCTGGAACATAAGCATGTGACTATAATGGCGATGGTTGTGGGTTCAATTCTCTCTTGAGGAATGGAATATTTTCATTTACTCTCTGTGGTGACGAGGCAAAGCTCTGCGTTGAGATCCGCTACTCAACACGCAATGTCTTTATTATTCGTAGGAACGGTAGGTAGGTTCCCAAGTTATTTCTGCTTACTTTGATAAGTGCGGGACTTAGCGTAAGACTTATCTAGTTAGATTGATATTATTATAGCGGGGATAGCGCGGCGAGGTCCCGCTGGCAAGCAAGGGAGGAAAAGGTTCCCTTTTCCTCCCTTGCTATCGATAAAACGACGGATCTTCCGTCGCTATACTAGAGTTCCAGTGTTACGACACTCCGTTCTACTCTCCGTTCCTACTTTTTGCTAAATTCTTCAGGCATTGCGTGAGTGGCGGAAATCAACGCTGCGCTTTGTTCGTTTCCAGAGCGAGGAAATGAAACTATTAAACACTTAATTTTCCCAAATGGGGATCAAACCTACAGCCTGTCTCGTTTACAGTCACACGCTTGTGCCTCTACGACACGGCTGGCCTTAAAGAACATTTATAGTATATAAAAGTATTATTTACAATATCACTTCGACTATTCTCCTGAGGGCCACACGTAAAAGGTCGCCTTTGGCAACTACAGATAGTGTATAAAAAAAATATTTGAATCGGAATTTATTTTCACTTACGAAAAGTATTTCTATGGTATTTTTCCAAATTCTATAGCTTTCTAGAGGTAAATTAACCGAAATGTACAATTCTGTTGGTTCCTGTTGAAATGTCGAGAAATTCTCTCCTAGTGCATCGGTACACTCCTCAAAGTAACATAGGTTAGAAATTTCAATGTTAAAATAATTATAACTTAGATAATGTAAATTAACGCTGTATTTTTTATTAAATAATATCATAGAAATAAAAATATTTTTAATTTCCACTATCCTCTAATAGGAAACCACAACTGCGCGTGCTCAATTACGTTAATTTAAATTTAATTTTAAATTGATACAACATTTAGCATGATTCTATCGTAGTACCAACCGACATAGTGACATGCAGATCTATGGAGAGCAGAGGAATGTCATGGGTCAGATCCATTTCTGAGGAGAAATAATTAAAAGTTAAAGAGGCCCTCCACCACAACAGCCTCAACTGTTATATTCAATATTCTAATGTATTTATATTTTGACTCTCAAATTCCAAGACTCCTTTAGTTTCAGACTGTAGCCTGCATACAAAAGAGCAAGTAAGACACGGCTAATCTGGGAACCTAATGATAAGACATTCCGTTTTTATTAAGACTCCACACTCTTTAGTACGCTACGCTCTGCGAACATTGGAGGTACCAAGAGTTGGACTAAACGTTGCACTCTTAATCAACAGGTGCGAGAAGGGATCTTCTATCTATCTGGGTATATAAATGGACTCTATATCTCTTGAAACTATATGTAATAAACGTCAAGTATAAATTTTTATGACTTTATATTATGCACTAGCTTTTACATATATTACCTGCAATATCTAGCAATCAACTGTGACACATGACACATACTAAGTGCGTACAAGAGATAACTGACCGCAGGTACAGTGGGTTACATGGAAACAATTAACGAATAAAATAATCTTAAACCTTCTTTAAATGTACTAATTGTCGAATAAGGAATCTCACCACAAAAAGAAATCAATTAAAGAAAGCAGTTCCTGAGATTTACGTTTTAAATCAAACATACTCTACAATGCCTTATAGTAGAGTTAATTAGAAGATACATTGCTATAGTTCTTTTGATTGTAGATTCTCTACTTATTTAAATAATTTGACAGTTCATATTTTTTCTATACATTTTATTTTCCTTAACTTTACGAAATAGTGTTGTTATTATGAAGTTTTCGTAGCTCTGGGGCACAAACGTGAGACGTAAAGGCGACGGTTATGAGTTTGATTCTCATTTAGGGGAATGAAATATTTAATCATTGAATTTTCCTCACTGTCATATCGAAGCTAAGCGCTCCGTTAAGTTCCATTCAACACGCAATACTTCAAGAATTCAGCAAAAAGTAGCGAGATCGAATATTTTAATTGAGAATGGAGTGTCTTAAAGCAAGTATCCAGGTTATTCAAAAAGTTTTTATTTAGTGGTTTTACACTGAAATATATATCTTCTCAAATTACTGTAGACTACATTTATTTACATTTTGACGCAGTAGTTGCAGATACGATCCCAACTAGAACGATTAATAATATAGTACGATAAAGTATCATTTTCTCATTCTAGTAGACAAAGCGCGGCGTTGAGTTCCGGTATTCCACATGCAATGTTTCAGAAATTGAACAGAACAGTGTCTTAAGTAGTTAATGCAAGAAAAAATGTTTAGCCAAAACAATCTAGTTCTATCAATCTAGTAATAAAGCATATTTAGTGGCGCAACTCAACGCTACATTATTTCTTATGAAATAAAAGAAAAATTGCTTGTTCTAACAATAAAGACGTAGAACTTTAACTGGCGACTGCTTTTTTTTAGTTTACTTGAACACTTAGTTTAAAATAAATTTAAAAAGCTTACCTCTGTGCGTAATATTCGAAGAAAGCGACCAAAATCTCAATGGACCTAGTCATTGCTGCCCACATTTCGTGGGATTTGCATTTTGACAACGACGGTACAGGCAGTCTAGACGGCCCGTCAGACATTTAGACACACATTTTATATAAAAATATGTATATATAAAAAATACTAACACACAACCACCCGTGTCTGTTTGTATATAATAGTAAAACGTAGTACTCTACCACCTACGCAATTATAATTGTAAGGTCCAATCAACTCTACATTATAAATACTTAGTGAACGTTAAAAAAGTACACTTTTACATTTAAACAGCCATTTTATGATTATTTTTTACTGAATTTCAGTGAAAACGTACGCTTCATGCGGCTAGTGGTCTGGAACTGAGGGTCGGTTGTGTAGCGCATGCTCTATCTGTCCCTAAACCAGATATTTTGACCCTCCTTCCCTCTCCACATACGAACAAAACATAAGGGTCTAGGGACAGAAGAGGAACACTCTAGGGGTCTTAGTAAATTGGCCGATGTGGAACAAAATACATAACAAGGAATCCACAGTTGGTTTGTCGTAACGTATTTTTACTAGCTTTTCCACCTTGATGCTTTATGGAAAGCTTTTGGTAATTTAAATAAGAACTTTAGTACTGAGATGGATTTTGTTGTGTAATAATATAAGTTACAGAAAACCGAAGGTAAAGTAGCAATATATTTTTTCTTTTTTTTGAGTTTCACGCTGTATCCCGCATATAGCGGGGTTGGCAGGAATACACTCCAGTAAGGAGGACACTCCATTTTTGGAGATATTGTGTATTACATACGTATTGAGAGGAGGAACTCAACGCTAAGGTTAACTTTAGTTTTTTGTCAATTTAGAATTGTATGTATGGAAGACGTAACTCAGCGCCGTTTTTTTTTTATTAAACTGTAGGAGTCAATGTTATAATGTAGTTATTTAATCGTGTATGACAACAACATTTGCCGCCTATTACTTATACTCTTACTTATACTCGTATACATAGAAATATTTTTTTGTTTCTCGTTATACCCCAGAATAGGCAAAAGGAACCTGGGAACCTAGTGTTAAGACATTCTTTAAGTTTCCATTAAGGCACTCCAGTTTCCCACTTTCAGCAAAATTCTGGAGGAATCGTGTGTTGAGTTTTCGAGTGGGAATCGAACTCACAACCTGTGGCGTTCGTACAGTCGCACACTTGTAGCCCTGCGCCACGACTGGCTACTGTAAAAATATTACGTACTTTATTAATAAATATTATAATAAAATAAAGTTGAAGGTTAGCCTACCTATAATAGAACAAAGGCCTTAGCAACTAATTTCTATTTGTATGGTTTATAATTCAATGAAGTCAATCATAAAAATAATAAAATAGTTGTATCGTATTGTAATTATATATCAATATATGTAATACCTTGAATTTAAAAAATATATAAAGATAAATATAGTGATCAAGTATTAAAAACAAGCGCGAGCCCGCCCACCGAAATTCGATGTCTCGAGTCATTCTAAAATTCAGTCCCAAAATATTAGAAACGGAAAACGGCTCCGCTTATCGTAATGCAATGTTTCAAGTTCAGCTCAGGTGAAAAATGGAGTGTTTGGATTCTATATTCTCTCTGCCTATCTTGTCAAGCGTGAATTTAAAAAAAAAATAATTATAATAGAGTAATTGGTTTAGCAAAATTACAAATATATAGATTTGTATAAGGTACACGGTTGTTTACTTAGAAAGGTTTATTCTTCCACTCAAAGTATATTTATCTTATCAATCAATTTGGACTTTACGAGTAAAGAAAAATCGGAGCATTATTAGTTTTGGAAACTGAAACCTTTTGAATTTTATATGAGTTCTGTAATATTCTAAATCAATGTAGAGACGGTGAAGCCTTTTTTTTTTTGGTTAATAACAAGGATGGGTAATGATAACGTATGAAGATTTGGATTTAAATTCCATGTATGCACATTTTGACAAAAAAAAAAACAAATTTATTCTTTTTCTACATAGAAGGCAGTTACAGGGAACCTCAAAAGCTGGGAACGCACCAGTAGCTCCTCTGGTGTTACGCGGTGTCGTGGGCGGCGGTGATCACTTACTATTAGGTGACCCGTACGCTCGTTTGCCATGCTTTTTCCATAAAAAAAAAATAAAAGAATGCGTGTTGAGTGGAAGAACATCACGCTTTGATTACCATATATCCACAACTGTCGCGCTTTAAGCCAGACAATGTGCTGTTATGCCACGAATGCCTAAAATAAATATTAACAACTTTAACATAAATAAAAATATAATTCTAAGTTCTATAATAATATTTATATACTCTACTACTACTTATCTACTTTTATTTTGAAAAGGTAGAAATTATTTTAGATTGGTAAAACGCTGCTCTCTGTCTGTTCCAGAGTAAGGACTTGAGTATTTCATTAATGGAATCACATCTTCTGTACTTGTTTACAGTCAGAGACGATACAACTACGGAACGCCAGCCCCTAATGTGAGGGTAAAACTAGAAGACTATTCACATACTATGCTCATGTTTCTTGAAAATTTAACCCACAACTACCGTAATATTTCCAAGCATTTATTTAAATATAGGTTATATAATATCCAATCCCATAATTGTATCAAAACCGGGTGCAGATATAGGATCTAGGTATCGATACCAATTGATTTAGTTAGGTCTAGATGGGTTGACTACCAATTAATGGTTTCTATTGGACACAGATCGGTAAGATCGGCTATCCCAGCTAAAACTGATAGATGTGCAGATTGTAGATATATTTGAGTACTCTTAGGCATTGTGATGGATGTGGATTCGATTCTTAATCGGGAAAGTCATAATATAATATATATTTTTTTATAACTAGGTACCTTAGTGTTAATACACTCCGTTATCCATTTTCAGCTATATTATTGAAACATTGCGTGTTAAGTGGGGGAATTCAACGCCACATTTTGCCTGGTTTGCATAGTTTTGTGAAAATCATTTGGATTTTTTTTTATGGTAAAAGGACAAGGCAAACGAGCGTTCGGGTCACCTGAAGGTAAGGGATCACCGCCGCCCACGACCCCGTGCAACACCAGAGGAGCTACAGGTGCGTTGCCGGCCTTTAAGGTGGAGGTAGACGCGCTTTTTGAAGGTATATCATATCGACCTGGAAACACTGCCGCGGGTAGGCCATTCCACAGTTCCGTGGCGCGTGGAAGGAAATTTCTACGAAACCGCACAGTAGTAGAGTGCCACGTATCCAGGTGGTGCGGATGATACTTAAGTTTGTGACGTACTGTGCGGTTGGAAAATTCAGCGGCAGGTAACAGGTCAAACAGTTCTTCAGAACACTCCCCATGATAAATGCGATAGAGAACGCACAGCGAGGAGACGTCTCTACGCATATTGGAGAACGGAGTGTCTTAACGTTAGGCTTAATCCAACCCTGATTTACGGGAAAGAGAGTGAAGCCAAAAGACTGAAAACTTGTTTACTTATAATTGACTCAACGATCTCGACGTATTATGACTTTCACATTTGCAGTTCAATTTCCACTCAATCGAGCGATCTGTTGATTAAACTTAAATTACGTCAAGCCTACATTTCTATTTCCTTGACATCGTTAACATAAATTATCGAAGTCTTTTACTTGTCGACAATGATAAGAGGGTTTAGTATTCAATTTCAGACTTATTATTAATAATGTTTAAAAAAGGTAATGATTTCAATTTCGTTTCTGGACTGTCTGTTCGATTCACGCTCGAGAAAATTATTATTTTTTTATTTTATTTCCTCGTTAGCGAGTTCCGCCACTCAGCTTGCAATTCTGGAAGTGTCCTATTGGGAACAAGGTTACTTAATACTAGTTTATTTCTGCCTATTCTGCCATGAAGCTAAAAAAACTTTAAAAACAATTTTTTCCCGTTATTGTTACCATTTCAGAAAATTCTTTTTTAGGGCTCAACCAAACCCCCGTCTATTTCTAGCAAGATAGCAAGTGTTTTTTAATATTTCCGAATATCGTGACATTACGTGTTGAGCAGTGGAGCTCGACGCCGCGTTCCGTGTTGTTACTACAGCGATGAAATTTAATTATCTCTCTGAGTTGAACTCACAACCGTGGCTCAACTCAATACAGTCAGACGTTATACTGCTGCGCCACAACGCTCTCAAAACAATATATAAGAGTAAAAATAGAAAATATGAACTAGTATTTTGATAGGCAATGTAAATAATATATCCAAAATAAATCTATTATTTACTTATAATATAACGAAAGTAGATTTTTCGTAGCTTTATATAATTACGAGGGTTTTCCTTCACTTTATGTCAATATAAAGAGGACCTACTACTGTTTTTCGCCCATTCGGACCGTACTATTTGTTTGGACTACAGATTAACCTAGTGTTAAGACACTCCGTTTTCCATTTTCCGCCGAATTCTGGAGGCATTGCGTGTTGAGTGGCGGGAATCGACGCCTTGACACCAGAGCGAAGAAATGAAAGTATAAACGTAAATAAATATTTCACTTCCTCGAGTGGGGATCGAACCCATAACCGTCGCGTTACAGTCACACCCTCGTGTCGCTGCTCCGCGACGGCCTCAGAAATATGAGTCAGGTATGGTGAGTGCTTTATTTTAAACACCATTTTAATTTCAAATGAAAACTTTTTATTTTTGTTTCATGGATGAAATTAAAGTAGAAAATTGCTAGTTTAAAGTTTAAAAGTATTTTGGGGCTTAAAATTGATAATTTGATCTGTAAAGGCATTGATTGATTAAAACCACATAAAAACGCGGGTGAAACCGCGGCCAAAACTTCAATTGTAAAAATGTAATTTTTGTAGATTCCTTTCTTTTCTCTCCAGTCTGGTTCGCCAAAGCGTAGCCTTGTATCTATTGAATAGACTCACTGTCACAAAGCACGCAATATCTAGTACTTAATAGATGGTTACCAAATTAATCTAACACTAGATTAAATAGAGGCCGTCGACGCAGAGGCATAAGCGAGCGACGATAAACGCAACAGTTGTGGGTTCGATTATCCCTCAGGACGAAGCGTGACGTTCACTTCCGCTACTCAACACGTCTCAAGAATAAGCCGGAAATTGGGGAACAGAAGTGTCATAATGGAGAATAGACTTACTGTCCCATGTTCCCACAGGGTAGGCTGCCATGTGCATGAGCGCGCAGCGCTAAGTGAAAAACCTAGATTAAATATTCTAGCTTCACGTTTGACCTCACCCGACTTCCGAAGAATATATATATATATATGTGATTTTCCCTCAGTATCATCAATACCATGTTTTCAAAGACGTTATGCATTTTGCATGTATTTTTCTCATTTTAATAGCACATTTTACAAATTAGCTACATATGGAGTGGGGAATGGAGTGTTTTAGCGCTAGGTTATCTATAACTATTACTTGTAAGATAGCCGATTCTATAAGCTTAAAAAAAGATCAGCTTTTGCAACTTTTGGGACTAGCCTAACTTAACCATCAAAACTAACTCATGTTGCTAATTTACTAGTAAAACGAAAATTTACCAAAATAAATAAAAAACAATGCGAGTGTAACGCGACAGTTGTGGGCTTACGTTTATATTTCCATTTCTTCGCTCTGGTGTCGAGGCAAAGCGAGGCTTTGAGCTCTGCCACTCAACACGCAATGCCTCCAAATTTGGTAGAAAGTAAGGAACGGAAGCTTATTTATAAAGAAAATACCGTAAAAATTACATAAAAAATGGACAAAAAATTACACAAGCTACCTACTTAAGTAGAAAAAATAAAACTGAACCTTTTAAATTTACATTTTGTATAAGTACATAAGCTTTAAAGGTAATATTCGATTAGCCCCGATCGAACCCTAATCGATTAGGGACGCTCGAGAACATGTCCGGCGGAACCAGTGGACCGTATGTTATATGAATATATATGTATTATATATTGTATAACACTTATATAAAAATATATTATATATTAATATTATAAATATATTTTGTGCTATAAGGTTGAAGTTAACGTGGTAAAGGTGATATAATTGAGTGATGGTTGTAGATTCGATTACCACTCGAGGGAATTTTTATATGTACATAAGATTGATTTCGCCGCTCCGATAGAAAATACCCTGCGTTAAGAATACGGTAAAAAAGATGTTTAAACATCCTTATCTTTTATTTGCATTGACATATGTAAAAGCTTTATTTTCTGTGCTCCAAGGGAATGTAGACCTGGATTTTCACTTGATACCTCCATGTGATCTCGAAAAAAAGGCTTTGAAAAGATAAACAGACTGACGGACAGCAAATTGATCCCATAATCCAACTATATTCATATATGATGTAATATAATATATATGAAAATATATTATATTTCTTTATAATGTAGTAATTTTGATGAAAGAAAGTCTTTTGTAGGTTTCATATAAAGTAAGTAATGATCAAAAAATATTCAAACTTAATGGACATGCCATACCAGAGTTCTACGCCTGCTTATATTACTATATAAATTAACTTAACTTCACTTTTTATCCCTAGCGGGGTAGTCAGACAGCACGAAACGCCAAACGCTACAATCTCTACATATGTTATTTCTTTCGCTTTGTCCACTGTCATCATACCCTTCGGGGGGTCCTCATGCTTTTTACGTGACCTTCCTCCATTATCTTTGACACTGTGTTTTCGAAGGTCAACCGAGGTCTCCCTCTACCTCTCTTCCCTCTCAATTTTCCATCATAAATCTTTTTTGCCATTCTTTCATCACTCATTCGCTCAACGTGCCCAAAGCAGCTGAGCACGTTTTTCTTCAATTTCACTGTGACATCCTCGCTAGAACCTGTCATTCTGTGTACCTCTTCATTGCGGATTCGATCAGCTAAGCTGACTCTGCTATATAGCAGCACTATATCAGTAAATTAAAATTAATAACCTCATTTTGTGCTGTATTCCAGTACAATATTTAACACTAGCCATTAAAAGCACAATGCTCGCTTGCCAACAATAAATAATTCACATTTAAAATTTTTCAGGGTATTTACACCCTACTTACACATACTCTTGCCCTTATAGTAGGTATGTACAATTATACATACCTACTCAACCTCTTATAGTGATTTAGATGTAATATATAAGGGTATATATTCGTAATGAAAAATACTAATAAAATATTTTAAGGCCGTCCGTCCGGAAAAGCACAGTGTCTGACTGTGAACACGACGTTTATGGGTTTGATTGCCACTCAGAAGAAAGAACATTTTCCGCTTATCTTTGATTAGA
>DWGR01000901.1:0-18611 GCA_018247715.1 Heliconius burneyi
GAAAACGAAAATGATTTAATAACTAATATTTAAACTTAATTAGAAAGCCTAATATGGAGACGTTCCATTATTTTTCGCCCAATTGATATTATGTGTTGAGTTGCGTAGCTTAACGCGGCGCTTTTACGTAGACCATAGATAAAAAAATATAAACATTAATCCGAGTGGGGACAGAACCCACAACTGTCTTTTATACACTGGTCTTTGCTGTAATATAAATATGTAATGATAAAAGTAAGAGTAAGCTAAAATGTGAAAATACTTAATGTCTATGAATGTGGGTATAGTTAACGAGAATTGTTAATAGCTATTATATGACCATCATCCTCGTCATCATATTTGTCATAAGAAAATTACCATTAAATAGAAAGATATCTTTTAACTTTAAAATAATATTACAACTTTTATATATTATTTAATATTTTAAAGCTTTACTTTTAATTAAAATTATATTTAAAATTATGTTATGGGTTCAATTCTCACTGAAAAAAATTTTGTAATTAATATATGTTTATTTCTTCGCTCTAGTAAACGAAGCGCGGCGTTAAGTTCCGCGAAATAAACCACTATGTCTCAAAAGTTAGGTGGAAATTGTCTTAACACTAGTTTTCGTCTGCCTTTGTTGTGCGGCATAATGCGTGAGGCTTACTTCTAAATCATTGTGTAATGATCGCTAGCAATAAGTTTTTTTGTAATTTTTGTATTTAAGTTAGATGTCGTGGGCATTGTATAAAACATTTTAACCTTACATTTTTTGTATGAGTAAATAAATATCTGTGTAATTTTTTAAGTATCTGTTTTTTTTTATTTAACCTTATATTAGACAAACCAATCAATAAATAAAAAGAAAAGGCCTTAATATCTTTATAATGTAACAACTTTCAGTGGGTTCGAACCCCACCTAGATAATAATATTTAATAATATCAAAACTAGTCAGTCAATATTACATGTATATAAGGATATGTGTAACATATATATATATATATATATATATATATACATTTTTTTAAATAATCAATAATCAATTGAATAAATGGCTGCCGATTACATATGAAACTCAATAACATTAGATACCAAAAATACTAACTGGGAAATATCGATAAAACTAGATAACCTGGAGGCCAGTCATGGCGTAGTATATAAGCGTGTGACTGTAAGGCAGGTTGTGGGTTCGATTCCCAGTCGTGGAAAATATTTAATATTTTCATGTTTTCGATCTAATATTAAGGCAAAGCGCTGCGTTGACTTAAGCCACTAAACAGCTCTAGAAGTCGGCAGAAAATGGGGAGCGGAGTGTCTTAACACTAGGTTCCTTCGCCTACCAAGCTGTATGTGGGATACAGCGTGCCTTTAAAAAAAATTAAATAATAAAAAATAATATAAATATATAAATTAATCAAACTACATCACAACCATATGATTTACCATCATAAAGCCATGAATGTGGGTTCAATACCCATTTGGAGGAGCACAGGCCAAAATTTAAGAATAGCATTAACTAAATAAATAAATAAGTCCCTTAATCCACATAATGTGTACCGCGAATCACTATCATCACTCGAAACCATCTCATTCCGTTTTGAAGATATATAAGCTGAGCTATAAATTTTATTGAAGCCTAAGATTAGGGAGAAAATCTTAATCGGTCCTTGAGAGATAAGATGGGCTAGAGTTGCGTAGTAGGATAGTTTTTACTTGTAGATAAAATGGTTGATGGTTGTATGCCCATCATTATTATATTTCTATTAGTTTAAAAGACGAAGAACAGCGTTAGGTTCCGTTAATCAATAAATAAAGTTTTTAAGAATGGGAGTAAGGAATGTCTTGACACTGGGTTTATCCTACAGGAAAATATCATTGTACATATTTTAATAACTATTTTTTACTCTTGAATAATCATTGAGATTTAATCATAAATAACTTAGTTAAAACTATTTGATAGCGTAATTAGATCACAAGTCTCAGGCTCTGAGCTCCTAACCCTGCAACGCTATGGATGCGGTGAATCCATGGAATGCTAAGTGGCTACTTCTCTCTGAGAGACATATATACTATATCAATATTTTCTTAACTTCGCGCTATATCCTAAATATAGAATGTTAGACAGAGAGAACCCAGGGTTAAGAACGCCCAGTTATAAGTCGTGCTAGTCTCGAAACTAGCACGACTTATAATCGAGTCTTGTTACCAAAGCCAGGAAAATCTTAATATAAAAATGTTTTTTTTTTGCATTGAGTAAAAATTGAACCCACAATTGTTGTATATATAGTTATACGTCATGCAAATGCGGCACGACGGCCTCTTAAAAATAAACATTTACTCAATCTGGTGGTCCATAAATTAAAATATATATACATTTTAAGAATAGATATAATTAGAAGCACATAAATACAGGAAGTGAGCTACATTGTGGATAACCAGCTCAAGGCTGGATTGCTAAAACTTTGTTCAAAATACGTAAAAAAGGTTAAGTATTACATTCATACAAAAAAGTTTTTGAAATATCCTTCAATTTTGGTTTAAAAATACAAATTTGTTCATAAAAAGTTATTTCGATATAATTGATTGTACTGTAGGTATTGTATATCTATCTATTAATCCAATTATTTCATCAATTTCCACTAATATTATAATGTGTGAGGCCAGTCGTGGCGCAGTGGCACAAGTATGTGACTGTAAACGGGATAGGTTATAAGTTCAATTCTCACTCGAGTAAATAAAATATTTTAAATTTTCCTTTCTTCGTTATGGTGTAGAGACAAAAGCGCGCCGTTGAGTTTCTTCACTTAACACGCTGTGCCTCCAGAATTCGTCGGGAGCGTGATGCTGAAAACGAAAGATAAAATATAAACTTGGCCGTTATGACACAGCAGTACAACTCCTGACTAAGATCACCAGTTGTGAGCTTCATTCCCACTCGGGGGAAAGAATCACTTTTATTTCTTAGCACCGGTAACGAGAAAAATATATATTAATTTAATATATATTTACGGTAGCATCAAAAAGTTTATACCAGCACCAGCAAATGCACTATAACATCTGTTAGCAACTTGACTCGTGGTTTGGTCTGAACTATTCCACTCGTGCATACTTTGTAGTTGAAACTAAATAGATGAAATTGATTTCAGCTGTATAGAATTGCTGTAATTGTTTACTGGTTTTAATTAAGTTCGTGTATTGAATTTCTAGATGAGATGAATGTTTGCAAATGTTTTTTTCATATTCAAAATTTTAGGACTACGAAGATAAGAAGAGAAGATAAGATATGGATAAGATAAGATATAAGAATACATATGATTATCATAAGCTCAAATTCTAATTCAGGGATATTTATTTACCTACTAGGTTCCCTCTGCCTTTACCGCTAACATATGTGGGGATAGAACATAAATAAAAAATAAGATATTTTTATGCCTCAAGTCATGCTCAGTGTTTCTCTGCAAAACAGTGTGTTGATTCTGCTCTAACCTGATATCATTGGTAGGAATATAGCATCATTATAAAAAAGACATAAATCTAATAATATCTATGAGGTCGTCGTGGCACAGAGGCAAAAGGGTGCGACTGTAACGCAGCGGTTGTGGATTCGATTCCCCCTCACGGAAATATTATTAGTAGCCACTCAACATGCAATTCCTCCAGAATTCGGCAGAAAGTGGGCGTTCCCCACTATCGTCTTAGCACTAGGTTCCCTCTGCCTACCCTGTTGTGTGCGGGATACAGCGTGAAGCTGATTTCTTATTTTATTTTTACATAGTTCTAAAATTAAATATATTTATATCTCTATACAAAAGCTAAAATAAGTGCAGTCATTATCTATTTCAATAACAAGGGCACAAGGGTACAAGGGCGTGCGACAATAAACGCGACAGGCTGTGGTTTCGATTCCCACTGGAAGAAATGAAATAAAAAAATATGTAAATATTTTATATTTAATTTAAACAATATCTCGAGAATTGAGAGGAAAGTGGGGAACGAAGTGTCTTACCACTAGGTT
Organism: Heliconius burneyi; assembly: GCA_018247715.1. Classification (NCBI taxonomy): domain Eukaryota; kingdom Metazoa; phylum Arthropoda; class Insecta; order Lepidoptera; family Nymphalidae; genus Heliconius; species Heliconius burneyi. The sequence continues at coordinate 3,999 of DWGR01000901.1, forward strand.
CCGTAGATCCCTTTATCTACCGTTCTACGTGCGGGATACAGCGTGAATCTAAAAATAAAAATACAATTTGTTTAAACATCCATATGTTACGCACGTATACAACATTATTATGTAATTGTAAATCTTTTAACCCTCTTGCTACCCTTAAGGAGTAAAATCCCATTAAGTTAGAGTAAAGTGCTAGATAAATTGGGAAAGGGGATGACGAATTCGGATGCATTAGAGGGCAATAATCCGTGTAACATTATATTGAAATGTATCTTTAATACAGTTACTTGTATGTGCTAGTAAAATTGTAAATTGTTTAATTAATTAACTGTCAACGAAGAAGCAAAGTTATAAACGATGTTAATAAAAAACTTTGAGTCCACACAATCTGGGTGTAACCGTAATAAAGGATTTTCTATTAGAGACATAACAATTTTGTATCTTTATATGAACGCACATTTAAACTCCTTTTAATAAACTTTCAATGTCAAAATGTTAGTTAAAATCAACATTTTTATTATAGTACAGTTCATGAACCAGCAACGTTTAAAAGTGATTAAAAATTACTACCAAAATTCTGAGTTGGTGGTCGCAACTTTAAGAGCGCTTACTCCAATTTTCGGCCGTAGTTCAATGGCTTTGTTAATAGCAAAATATGCGTTATTGGTCAGTAACAAACCTACAGATGCTTCTTGAGACACCGTTGTATCCGCAAAAAATTACTGTTTGGTGCGGTTTTCATGCCGGAGGTGTGATTGGGCCGTATTTTTTCGTGGATGAAAACGACCATCATGTTACCGTCAAAGGAGAGCGCTATCGTGCTATGTTGGAAGATTATTTGTGGCCAAAATTGGATGGACTTGACATCAACGATATGTGGTTTCAAAAAGACGGTGCCACTAGCCGCGGAGAGCTAAATTGAGCTAAATTGTTATGTCCTTAATGGAAAATCCGATAATTATAACTTAACTGTCTTACAGGTCTAAAGCTAAAGTGTCTTAAAGAGAACGGAGTGCCTTAGTACTGTTTCCATGTTCACTCTACCTACCCTGCTATATGTGGAGTGTAGAATAAAGTTAAAAAGAAATAAAGTAAATTCTACGACATTAATAAACATATTTCAATGCAGGTCATGTAACACTGCACTCATAACCTTGAAATATTCGCTAACTATTATTGTAGTTCGAGCTAAAAACTTTTGTTTGTACTTTGTACACTGCTTTTATACAGCTGAATATCAGGCGTGGTGTTTGAAATAACTTAGATGCACTTTCTAATGTAGAAATTCGTCTTGAATGTGATATTTCACTATTCACGAAAGGTGAGCACAGTGATTTATCACTACATAATTCTATTTTAGTGAGCCTGGGAACCCTGTGTCAAGACAATTCCACTCCAAATTTTGCGACGAATTTGAGCGTTTTATGTGACTGAAATCTACCCCGTGCTAAGCTTCATTATTAAAAAGAGAAAACGAAAATATTAAATATCTTATTCTATTATTTGAGTGGGAATTGAACACAAAACCGCCGCACACACACTTATAGCTCTGCGCAGCTATAGGCTTAATATGTACCTATAAGAAAATTAAAGAATAAGTAAACGAAGCGTAAAATTTAAATATTCTTTTACACAATATTCAAGCAAATACAAATACAGCGTAAGTATTCACATTTTTTTCGCCATCTAGTGACAAAAAATGTAACTAATATCTCCCAGTATTACACTGCTATGTTATTATCTTAGCTATAATGAGGTTGCTTCAAATTTATAAGACGGTGGTGCGAAATAAAAAAGTTAACTAGGTTGAGCGAAATGCGCCTTTTAAAAATAAATAGTAATTTGTATGTAAATATATAAAAATGGTTAAATTACCATAATAATATGTTACTAAGCTTATTATATTTAATACGCTTTTATTATGTAAAGCTGTAATTTAGTAACAAAACCTACGAATCTTAATTACACGTACTCCTAATTGTTATATCATCATGAAACTTGACAATTATGTAGATATAGATATATATACAGATGACAATATCATATGGTACAGTCGAGCTGGTCTGATTGTGGGATTGAATGATGACTGATAGACTCTAACAGACCAACCGACCCTAATCTGACTGTCTTACGTGACATGGGAAGCAGAAGTCACCTAATGGGGACAGAGTAGTCCTAATATTAAGTTCCCATGTTCCTTCTGCCTATTCTGGTAAGTACATGATACAGCATGAAGCTACATTACCAAGTAATACATAATGAAAAATCAATCCCCTCTCTAATGTATGACATACACACAAACAGAAATAATGTAATATGCGAAGGTGCAGACCTACGTTCAGATTTTTATCATTCGTCTAATAAGACGGAACTGCTCAAATGAAACGCTTATTAAGCTGGGATAATAAGACGGTGGATATACTCGCGGCAAACGAAGGCAGTGATGAGCCTTTGCTTTATGAGATAGTGATGAGATATCATCGATATGGCATAACGAAGTAATATGCTTATATTTTGAAATATTTATTTACTAAATTAATAAGAGCAAGCTGGGGTATCTAAATACCCGAGCGTGGTAAAAAATTTTTAACCTAATTAATTTCACCACTCAACACGCACTGTTGCTTAATAATGGGTGGATACACATCGAACCCTGCTGGAAAACAGCATGTAATTGATACATAGTGGCATTATCTTTAAGAATTGATTCACATATAAAACCAATTTTGGTCTCACTTATTTTTTTAAAACAGTTTCCAAGAGGGTTTAGAGTCTCGACGCGTTGAACTTTTAATATATATTTTTTGTTGCATAATAATTGTACATTATAATATATTGAATGGTGTGGCTTATAGAATTAGACCGAGAAAACATTTAAAAGAAGAAATATATTAAAATACAGATATTACCGTAAATGGGAACATAAAAAAAATATCAGTTTAATCACTACATCGATATTTTTTCTCATGTTCCCGATGTTTTAATCATTATTTGAAACTAGATTGAATAATGTATGAACCATACATCTGTTTTTACCTATTTACATTAAATATATTAAAATTCTATAAGGTCTATCAATTTCCATAATTCCATAGCCAATACAAAAATAAATCTTGAAGATCAAAGTGTATAATGTATATATTAGTACTTTGACTTTCCTTTCTAAGATAATATCGTAAACAATAATATAATACGTGATTGAAATACGATTATCGACAAATCCCAGCCCTATCCGAATGGCACCAAATACTGCATTGATTTAATTGTACATGGAAATGTAGGCTTATGGCCTATACAATAAGGCTTAAATTCCTTTGAACGATCCATTTATTAAAATGAACGGACGATGGAGACAAGTGAGCTAGATTAGTATTAAAAGAAATTGATATGTATTTAAAGATTTTATAATTGAATGAATACGTTTATTATTGATTCTATCGTAGCGCAGTTATGAAATATGTCACTATAACAGACGGGTGCAGGTTTATTTTTGCTTATGGGCAACTTTAGAAGAATTTTTTCTTTGCTTTTTCAATTAGTCTAAATAGTAAGCGGGGTACTTGGTTAATTGCGTAATACGCCAATAACCTTAATTACAGTAGGCCAGGTGGCACAATGGCGTGACTGCAAACGAACCTACAACCTACTGGTTATAGATTCGATTCCCACTAGAGGAAATGACATATTAATTATGAAATATTATTTTCGTTTTGTTGCTCTGGTTAGGCAAAGCGCAAGGTTGATTATTGCCACTCAACATTCAATGCCTTCAAAATTCGTCAAAAAGTGGGGAGCGTAGTGTCTTAACGCTTGGCTCCCTCTGCCTATCCTGCGGGTTAGCGTGAAGCTGAATAAATACATGAATGATGTGAATTTGAAAATACAATTCTGGCGTTTACAATCACATTAATAACTATTAACATATCTATTAAATAGAAATAGAAGGAAGAGTAAATCTTAGTTTTCATTAATGCTATAATAACCCATGCAATTAACGTGGGGCCATTGTGCCGGCAGTTCTTTATTTGAGCACCGAACAATACGCTTCCTCAATATACATCAATATTGGTTACTGTATCGAATACGTAACGGTATTGGCTTTGAGTAGAATAATACAGCTTTTAACCGACAACGACGAAGAAATTACTTTTATACTTTTAATATATATAAGGAAATTAAAGAGTTATTAGTTATTTAATAGTATTATTAATATTTTACTGTACATTCAAAAATAAAATACAACAAAAAGAAATTAATAACGAAAAGAACAGTAAGAAGAGGCGGTTATTTAATATCATCAACTTTATTTTTTTACTGAAAAATGACAAAAACACCGAATTATACTTATTTTAACAATTTCAAAGTCAGCCTTACGCTGTATCCCGCACACAGCGGGGTAGGCAGAGGAAACCTAGTGTTAAGACACTCCGTTCCCCACTTTCTGCCGAATTCTGGAGGCATTGCGTGTTGGGTGGCACAACTCAACGCCGCGCTTTACCTCGACACCAGAGCGAGGAAAATAGAAATACATATATACGTAAATAAATATTTGACTTCCTCGAGTGGGGATCGAACTCATAATCGTCGCGTAAAAGTTACACCCTCGTGCTCGCCACGAGGCCTCGACTTTTAAAGTGTTGGACTATATAGAAATTGAAACATTTAGTTATATTTAATTGAAATACGTTGTAATAAACGTATACCGTCGTGGCGCAGAGGCAAGCGTGCGACTATATTCGTGTTGGTTGTGGGTTCGATTCATACTCAGGACTCTACGAGGCAGAGTGCGGCGTTCAGTGCCGCCATTCAACACAAATTACCTGGAGAATTATATAGGTGTCTATACCCAACAGTAACATTTCTTAATTAGTAATAAACATAACATTTTAGTATCCCCCATCAAAGTACGACCGTGTGACCGCAATGATCTCTATTTATTAACGACTCAAAGGTACATGCTGGCCACTACGAGGGATTACCGTATAATGAGATAACTTTCTTATGAGACTTGAGTTCGAGTAATCTTTAGATTACAGATGTTAGAAGAAATGGATGAGATATTATATTTTTAATTTTATACAGTTGAAAGGATATTATTTTACTTTTGACTAGCGTAGCGAGATGTCAACATCCTTGAACGATTTCCAAGAGGATCGGATTTAAATCCCGGTAGTAATTTCTAGTTTCTTGCTATGTTTCGCACACAGCAGGATAGGCAGAGAGGACCTGGACACATGGTGTTAAAACTTGATTTCAGAGCGAAGAGCTGAAAATATAAAATTTTTCATAAGCTCAAGTAAGAATCAAAAATAAATTAAAATGTTTAAATAATCTACAGACAAAATATAGTTTACAGGTAAAAGTATATGAAACGTATGCAAATAAAAGATAACACTTTATGTATGTATATTTCGAATGAGTAGCGCTCGAGATCAACAAATCCTTCTTCGTATTCACTTTGAAAGCTTGATCAGTACAGCATTCGTTAACTCCTGAGAATATCTAGTTAGTTTTCAGCTTCAACAGTGTAGAGTCTTAATATGAATTTGAATTTTGTACTTTATTTTTTTTGTACTAACATCTGTTTTTAATTTTATATTGCGTGTTGAAACTTAATGAGGCGCTCTGTCTTGTCACAGAGCGAGGAGAATTAAAAAAAATCATTCTCCGAATAGGAATCGAAGTGAGCACTACCTGTACACTGTGCCGCTGTACTACGGCTTCACAGTGTTTCAAAAGATTAGAAGGCGATAGATTAGACTGATTTAACACTAGAAATAATTACAGAGTGATTTAACACTAAAAATATAAGAAACCTGGGAACCTAGTATTAAAACATTCCGTTACCATTAACATATTTCTGTTCCCCTCTTTCAGCCAGTTTCTAGAGGCATTGAGTGTACTAAAATATGCTTCAACATCAATATTAAGTTTAATTCTAACAAACACAACCATGTGGGATTCAATCAAAATTTAATTAAAATTTCTCATACATTATGAAATAAGATACTTCAGCTAATGAATTACCAAGTACAGTGTAATTAACAGGTAAAATTATCAGAATTAACACATCTATAGCATCTAAGATAACAATTAAATCGTAAATACAGTTTACATTATTTTTGTAAAAAATAATATAAACCTCAAGCGCGGCGTTGAGTTCTGCCACTCAACACACAATGCCTACAGAATTCGGCAGAAAGTGGGGAACCTAATTTCTAATACATTAAGTACTTAATGCTTATTTCTAAACTACTTATTTACTTTCTCAAGAAAAGAAAGAATAGATTAAGAAACTAAGCTTTACAAAATACTTTCTACAAAATACATTAATAAGACAAATGCAATGAGCACAAACTGGATATTTTTATTAGTAGGCAGTGTAAGGTTCTATTAGCTTCCTCCAATTCCATTATCAGACCAGCCTGATGGTTCCATAATATTGTATTATCATCTCATCCACATTTATTGCACAAGCGTGCGACTTTAAGCGCGGCAGGTTGTTTGTTCGATTCCCACTCGAGGAAATTATTTTTTCTACTTCTTCGCTCACCACTTAACACGCAATGCTTCCAGATTTCGATGGAAAGTGGGGAACGGAAGTGTCTTAAAGGGAACAGAGTGCCCCCACAATAAATAATAGCTAAATTTATTTCACTGGTTCTACTCTGATATAATCGGAATAAAATGTAACTTAACTTCACGCTTTATCTCTAGCCGTCAGAGAGAACGGAGGGCCAAACTCTTTCGCCTCGTCCACTATCTTCAACCTCTTCATACATGCCCTCCGGAGGTCCTCATGCTTTTAACGTGACCTTCCTCCAGTATCTTTGCTACTGTGTTTTCGTAGAGTTCGAATAAAATGTAAAGATAAAATATAATAAAACACCATATCCAAATAAATATTATCACTTTTTCCAAGTATCGCCCCACAAGGAAAGTTTAGTGGAACGTGTGTCGCAAGGAATTACACGTTTTTTTTCATCTTTTATTACAGTTATTTTTATTTTCTTGACACTGACAAAAAAAAATCCTTCATAGAGATACCAATTTTTTTATATATTTTTTAATATTTTTTCTGTTCCAAAAAAGCTAGAGGGAACTCAATATTGAGACATTCCACACTTCACGCCCAACTTTCGCAACATTGTGTGTTGAGTAGCACAACTCATCACGATGGTGAAACTCACAGTCAGCCATCACGTTCACAGTCAGATACTGCCGCTGTGTCACCACTGTTCAAAACTACTTTCTTTTCAAGATTAAGCCATAGAATAGACGTTTAAAACGGAAAAGTAATGCACTGCTAATAATATCTCTCTAGTCGCAAAAATAAAGCATTTGCATTAAATAATCAAACAGGGAGCGGAGTGTCTTTACACTAGGTTCCCAATGCCTACCCTGCTATGAGCGGGATACAGCGTGAAACTGATTTTAATCACTATAAATAAAGAAATTTAATATTATTTTACATTGTATCCTCGCGTTAACCAAATCCCCAAACACTAAAAACTAACATTTATTGTAAGACAGCGAAATAAAGTATCGAAAACTGCTAACAAGGTGTCAAAGTAATTGCTAAGTTAACAAACCTAATCAACGCGTCGTGAGAGGACCGAATATAACTTTGTTATTGAACTATCAGCCGTGTTCTTTGTGAAGTTTGCTCTTTTATAAATTAAATTATGAATCAACTAAAAATAAATTTGAGATATAAAAATAATAAAACGTATAGTAAAAGTAGTGTTTTAAAGTAGGTAAGGTCAGATGTGGTGCAGCACAAGCGTGTGAGACTGTAAACGCGATAGGTTGTGGGTTCGATTCTACCTCGAGGAAATTAAATATAAAGGACCAGTTTCACCACTGGCCGATAAATTTCCGGACAGCCTCGTCTGCCAGACAAGGCTTAGTTTTTAAATTTCTTCCTCTGGTAACGAGGGAAACCGCAGAATTGAGTTTCGCCACTTAACATGCAAAACCTCCAGAATGTCTCAAAACGAGAATCTTAACACTAGGTTCCCTCGCCTACCCCGCTAAGTGCAGGTCTCATTTTATTCGCGTAGCAGAGTAGACAATTGAAAGCTAATGTAAAGACACTCCATTCTTCTCTTCCTATCCTTTTTCTATCAGCCCGTTTTGTGTGCCAGAGCAGCTGACGACCTCATGTATCATTTATCAATCAAAATTATAAATAACATAACTTTGGTATACCAAAGCTAATATAAGTACATTACATTGACTTTCATCAGTCATACACAAAGCAATAAGAATCGAACCGACACGGTTCTGTAATCACGATTGTGCTGCGTCGCCTTTATACCACAAGTTAACTCGGATAGCGCTGTATTGTTGTGAAATGTACGTTTACACGTATATATTACAATACGATATCTGAAGGACTTTATTGCTTAAAAGGATTTAGTAAAAGTAGATACTCTTATTTTTAAAAATATACTCTTTGGTTTAGTTAAATTTCTATATTATTAAAAAGAAATTTCATTTAATATGTGTAATAATAGTGAACATTAAAGAACTTATTAAAGAAAAGAATATCCTGTCTTTTTTTCTTTTTTATACAAGGGGTTGCCTGGAAGAGATCACCTGTGGTGATAAAGCCGCTTACACCAATGTTAATTTTTTTCCTGTTTTTTTTTGTTTTGAGATTAATTAATGTTGGTGTAATAAAGTATTAAATAAAAAAATAAATAAAAGTTGGTAATGCAATGTCTTATGACTAGACGAAAAGTAATATCACTTTTAGTCGAATTTTTGAGACATTGGACCATAAGCTAAGTTCACTCAGCACCCAATGTCTGTCTAGGAGACCGGAAAATTAAAGTTAATATAAAAATATATAAATCTTAAACAACTTGTTTCTACGTCATATTTTTCATAATTAAGGAAAATATAAAATATTTAATACCGTGACATATTTTGTTAAATTGCAATGATAAATTTGACCTCGCTACTTGTAACGACATACACTCGTATGTTGACCTACAAATACAGTACTGTATTTTATATTTTATGCTTTAAATAATATAGTAAATATATATACATATAAATAAGTAAGGTATACTATTGATATAATGTTTTATGATTTCATACAAAAAATATATATAAAAAGTTGTGGCACAGTGAGAATATGCAATGGCTATGGGTTCGACCTCTTTTCGCGATAATGACTATAAAGTATTATTAAGATTGTACAGATTGTAAAAACTTAATGGCTAGATCAGTTTTCACGTGTATTAAAAAAATATTATTGATTATTTAGCAAAATGATTTTGTTATATAGAATATGCTTTAAAATTTTAAGTTTAATCATTATATTGATGAATGTGAGAGGATTTCCTTTGTTTTATTTAGCTATGCGCTGTATCCCGAACATAAAAGGTAGAGGTAACTTAGAATCATAATGTTAGGACACTCCATTCCCATTAGGTCACTTCCTTTTCCCAGTATGCCCTACTTTTGAAGGCATTGCAAGTTGGGAGACGGACCTCAATACCGCTCTTTTTATTTTAATAAGATAATTAATGATATAAATTAATAAATTAGCTTACTTTACTTAAATTTATTTTATGCCGTAAATGGCTAACCAATCAACTTTTTGATTATTACATTTTTTATTTTATCGATCTCAACTATAAAATTAAAATATCGTGTCGTACACTCTAAATATCATCCGAGGCACAGCTGTGGTTAGAGCGTGTAATACTGGCAGTGGAGCGCCATCAAAACATAACAACAGATAAGAGCACTCTATCTCTTTGTTGCTCATCGCACAATACCATTTACAGCCTTAATAATGTTAACTTGAGTCGTTATTGCATATAAAATTCTAATCTGAATATATTGTTGGAATTTTGATGGATGAGTATCCTTATTTGGTTACTTATTGATAGCCTTATCTATACAATTACTTATCATTGAATAAAATACATTCTAATTATAGGAGGTAACTCTGATCGCTGTTACAGCAGATTGGATCAAAACAAACGTTCCGCCACTCAACACAATGCCTCCAGATATCGGCGAAAAGTAGGGAACGGCACTCCGTAAGACACTTCTTAACACTAGATTCCCTTTGCCTACCCTGCTGTGTGCGGGACGAAGCGTAAAATTGAAAATATATATATATATATCCGTATATTATATTAAATACAATATTAATTCACCCCGATCAATTAAATATATTTAAATTAAAGTACTATTTAAGCGGTAATTATTCATTTAATTTACATTTTGATGGGGTATCAACATGTATTTATTCAATATAAAGTCAATATGCATAAAACAAATGTACAAAACATGTTGGAATCGGTGATTTATTAATGAGACTTACATATTTAATAGTATCGACGTATTGCTGTCGAATTATTACTTTTGCAGTCTAGTTGTGTAACGAATTGAAATCTTGGTGGTCTTTGTAGTTTTGTCCTATATTTTTTATTTTCTGTAGATGTGACAGTCGTTAGTTCGATTCTTAGTGAGGTAAATCAATTTCTTTTATTTCTTTACTCTAGTAACGACTTAATAACCAGGCGCGTTCAATAGTGCCGCTTGATAATTTAAAATAAAATCAAATAAATCATATTTACAAAAGAAATTTATGAATATAATATATTTTTTAATTATATTAAGTTGTAAATCATGTGCAAAAGTATAATAACGAAGGTATTAAATGATTATTTAAATTGCGAAAAGTTCCGTTGGATTTACAATTTAAAACTGACCATGGGAAATTAGTTTCGCTGGCAATTTTCCGTGTAAACATATTATTGTTGTATGTAATTTTATTATGCATAAGTAATGATATTTGAGTTTTTATATATTTTCTACAACTTTGATTATTTTTTCAGCTTTACTCTTTATATACCATGTAGAATAAATAGTGATATAGAGTCAAAGCACTTCGTTCTCCATCCGAAATCGAGATACATAATGTTAGATGGTGGTAACAAAAAAAATCCAAAGTGAATATAAAGTTTATTCAGTTGTCGACTTTGGAGAAATTACTTTACAGAAAATAGTTAAGTGACCGAACTCAATGCTATTCTAATTTAACCAGATAAAAATATCCCGCTAAAATATATAACACACAAGCATTACGAATACAATTAGAGATTTGCGTCAAGTAGATCATCGTTTTCACCTACATTTCTCAAAAAAGGGTTCATTATCAACAAAAATTTTGCCGTAATGAACGGCAGTAACTGTCTCAATAATTGAGCATCGTTAAAGGCATTCATTAAAACAAAAAATGAAACGAGAAGAGAAATCCATTGAACAATGCTTTATGAATACCAACCGTGCGTATACCACACATTGTGTTTATACAATAACTAATTGTGCGTTAGGCTTTTTGTCTAAAGTGACATAACAAAATTTTTTTTCATCATTATGTAGGATTTTTGGTCGAGAGAGAAATGTTTAGAATAAATGTTGTAATAATGGAGAGTAATGTGGGTAACGTAATGTTTTGTGAATCATAAAGAAATCCAAAAGTCGTGAATCATTAGGAACGTTTTTTTAAGCTTTTTGTAGCAAAGCAAGACTGCAAGAAAAATGTGTTTATCTTCTTTTCTGTTTTCTCCGTTCTCTTCCTTTTTGACTCTTATCAAATTTCAGTATTTTTAATTTAGAGTTACGTTTCATATTTTATGAGTGAGTGTGAGAGATACTCGAACCCACAACTGTCGTGTTTACAGATGAAGATTAGTGCCGCTGCGCCACGACTGGCTTCATTATACTTAGACATATTATTTTAATTTGCACAACCAATTTGTCGTTAATAGTTAATATCAAGCATAGATTACAACCGTTTCAGTAAGTTAATCCCAATGCACCAAGCAACTAACATTTAATGCGTCTATTTAAGTTAACTAGAACTTATACACAGAAGGATCTGTTAAGTGAAAAGATGTAGCGATAAGCTATTTTATTATTATTTTCAATAAAAACTTTAATTGTTATAAAATTTACACTTATTGAATATATGTATATGAATTTTGTTCCCGCCGCGCCTCTACCACCTTACGGAAATCTTTAAATCCTTCTATGTTTTAACTTAACTTATTCAAGTCGTTGTGTTTTTAGAATATATTGTATTCCATTTATTCTATTCTATATTTTAGATATATATGAAATAGGATTTTGCTAAAAATAATAATATAAATATAACTTTTAATAACTTAACATAGCTTCATGTTCTTTCGCTTCATCCTAGCGGGGTAATTAGAGAGACCGGAGTGCCAAGCGTTACAGTCTCTACATACCTCGTTTGCCTCGTCCACTGTCATCAACCTCTTTATATATTACATGCCCTCCGGGGGTCCTCATGCTTTTTACGTAACCTTCCTCCAGTATCTTTGAAACTATGTTTTCGAAGGTCAACGGAGGTCTCCTTCTACCACTGTTACCACTTACTTTTTCATCCTAATGTCACTCATTCGTTCAACGTGCACAAACCAACTGAGCACGTTCTTGTTCATTCTCACCGTTACATCCTCATTAATACCTGCCATTCTGTGTCATTCTTCATTGCGGATGTGATCAGCTAAGCTGTCTCTGCAGATCGTTCGAAGAGATCGCAACTCCACGGCATTAATCTTTTTTTCATTCTTATTCAGCAATACCTACGTTTCGCAGTGTCGGTACCAACACTGCATTCTGTACGGTCAAACGCGCATCTATATTAATGTTTTGCCGTCTCATCAATGCAGCCAAGGATCCCGTAACCCTGTTACCGGCAACAATACGTCTTTCCACGTCCATCTCTTCTTCTTTCTCTACTGAACATACCACTTCATTCATTTGTTCTAATAACTTCTTACTATTTACACTGATCTTGCATTCCGTCCTTTTTTCGTCTCTTAAAAAAATAGATTTTGATGATGCAATGAGCAATGGACCATCTACGTACAGTAGGCAAATTACATTCAACTCACCTACTTTCACTCTCACTCAACACTTTGTTTCACTCCTTGGAGTTTGTTTCCTTATAAAATATTTTAATTACAATATTTAATACCGATAGCACGGAATAATTTAAAAGATTTTGTATAATGACGCGTAAACTACAGTTTAAATGGAAACTCGTCAACTTCCAATTCCATAAAATTTTAAAGGTTCCAATTCCATAAAGGCTCAATGTGAATAACGAAGTATCTTCACTCTAAGTTCCCCCTGAATGCACTGCAACTGCTGCTATATGCAGAATATAAGTTGGAGCTGAAAAAAATCTATAAAAGTAAAATTAACATCTCGCCATCACTTATAACTTGCACCAGAGACTTAACGGGGAGACCAGTCATTAACTGTGTTACGGGATGGGTAAAAATATTTTTTTCTTGTTGCACTACCCACTAAGCGAGTGTCGGAACCGGTGTTTTCTTTCAAAAAAGTTAATAGCCTATTTCAAACGACGTTTAATCTTTTTACTTTACTTTTATGATCGGTTGTGAATTTTGAAACATTCTTCATTTTCTTTGGCATAGTTATTAGTGTGTAAATTTTAATCTAAATTTTTAAGCGTGTTTAAAATTTTTATTAAAAAAGTAAATGCTCTCTTTGTATTTATTTATTAATATCCATATTATAATATGTATGGACCCAATGGAATGGAAATGGACCTCTGGGCCAACGACTCAGAGGTAGGCCGCACGAGATGGCAAGACGAGATAGTTAATTTGGCTGGTCACTTTTGGCAACTATTGCAGGAGGCCTTCACCTGCGAGATCCCGAATTATGTTTTAATAAAAAAAAACTACATTTTATTTTTTGTAAATTAATTCTTAGCAAGAAATACAAGGCTTTTCTTTATTTATCTTATACATATGTATGAATATGTGTACATAGATTTGTGTTGGTTAGACAATCAGAATAATTAATTTTTTAATTAAAAGTTTATATATTTTTAAAACTGCTTTCTGCTTTTATCAATAAGTATCTTCGCTTGCACTCACGTGGACTACACGATTTTGGCTGTTTCATTAGTTTTGGTTATGATGGGTAAACGCACAGAACGGATGACTTATATTTTTTGGCTTCACTATGAATGAGTATATAATATTAGTAATAGTAATCTGCTTAGGGTTTTTTGTATTTTAAGGGAATGGAAAATGCCTTGATTGTACTGGCTGCCGATCTAATACCAAAAATAATTACTATGAGTAGTGACTCATAGTAATTATTTCTACTTTTTTCTTTCTTTTTTTTAATAACGGAGGATTACGTGAGCGTTGAGTTCCAGCAATTAATAATAACCGAAATTTTATTATTAGGGCATTGCCGCCCTGCTGTATGAAACATTTATTTTTTATGTATTAACAGATTATTAATATAATCCCTAATTGGGATCAAACCCATAGGTATCGCTTTTATAATCAAACATACTGTTCCATTGCACTTTAATAACCTAAATAATTACTGAATGTACACATATTTTTATATGTCGCATCATAAATTTAATTTTGAAAGTAATTGAAGAATCCCTCAAGTAAACTACTTTAAAGCATATTATAAGTTACATGTTTCTTAATAAAATCTAAACTTTCTAAGAGACCGAGCTCTTATCGTAATAAGCTTGCGTATTTTCCGTACATTTAAATTTCTTTTCAA
>DWGR01000902.1:0-18605 GCA_018247715.1 Heliconius burneyi
CAGAGCCCAGTTCAGCTTGATCGGGTTTTGGTTGCAGTTTGGAAACTTTTAAATCATTGAACAAAATAGTATTAGATAGTTATTTCAAATATATGTAGTTTGATTTGTATTCTTTATTCAATATTGCGAGGTGAATTGGAAAAGTAAACGACGGGTGGGGATTCGATCCACGTTCGGGGTAATGATTATATATGAATTATTGAGGTATTGCTTGTTGAGTTGCAGAACTCAACGCCGCACTTTGCCTCGACACCAGAGCGAAGAAATGGAAATATAAACGCAAATAAATATTTCACTTTCTCGAGTGGGAATCGAACCCATAACCGCCTCGTTACAGTCCATACCCTTGTGCCGATGCGCCACGACGGCCTCAACCGTTGACTTCATCCACGTATTAGTCAATGTTTCATCAATTCAGCGGAAAGCGACATAGTATGATGTGACGTAATGGTAGAACGTGAAATTTTTTACCCTAAAAGGATGGGGTTAAAAATTTGTATGGATTTTTTTTCAAATCGGCACCGATTTCTATATGATTTAAAATTGAGACTTTTAAAAATATCTTATTTAAAACTTTTTTCGTGGTTTATATGCTAAGGGTGCAAAAAAGCAGACGAATCTGCGCGCGTCCGCTAGTATTCTATAAAATAGTAGCTTTTCCTTTATTTTCTGATAAACCAAAGGTAAATCGATATAAGCTTACAATCGACTCGTCTAGCCTTTTACGCCCAGATTACTAATCATAAGCTTAACCTAATGAAAACGTTAGTAAGTAATCACTTTGCCAATAAAGTTAGTTAAGCTATTAATCATTCAACTATTTCAACACACATATATAAAAAAATAATTTCATATCCTTCATGGTACAGCGTCTTATTGTAAATGCGATGGTTGTGGTTTTGATTCCCACAATATATTATTTTAATTTAAAAACAATTTTATACGAACATTTCTGCTCAAAGGTAAAGTCCAGGTCCTTTTCCAGAAAATATGTCTAGGTACGCCTTTGGGCGTTAAGTAAAAAAGAAAAATTTTAAGTAAAACTAAACCCAATTTAGTTGATATTATTTGCGTTTCTTTAATAACAATTGATAAGTGAATTTTAGATATTTCCATTCCTTGTCATATGGTGATGCTATCTATCTATTTAAGCCATTTTCTCTTTAGTTTTCAATCAGGTTTTAAATACTATGACATAAATATCAAATGTATCTTCAGCTTTAATATTTTCTAACATACATTTAACACCTACTATACCTACTATGGAGTATAGACACGAAGTTATCAAACAATGGTTTTAACGCAAACTCACACGGACCGGTACATTTAAGTCCTCATCGGCGGCTGGTGGACCGGTCGTATTTCCAGATTATTGGAGAATATTTTTGGCTTTTTCCTATACATACGTGGACGATCGTAAAAACTGAGATGATCCAGATGCCCCGTACGTTATTTGAGATTTGCGATTTTATGCCTTTACTAGTCAAAGATTGCTGTATTGTCGTTTTAAAGTAGATGTCACATTTAATTTTTCAAGTAATAATCTTTACCTAATAATATGCTTTTCAAACTGTGTGTTAAGAAATGTTATAAAAATTATTTGCAATGTTCATATTTAAGAAAAAAAAAGACCAGTCATGGCGCAGCGGCACAAAGTGTGACTGTAAACGTGACTGGTTGTAGTTTCGATCAACACACTATGCCTACTGAATTCGGCGGAAAGTGGAGAACAGAGTGTGAATACTAGGTTCTGTGCCACCCTGCTTTGTGGGGGATACAGCGTGAAGCTCATATTTTTAAAATTTAAGGTTATTTGAAATAATGTATGAATATTTCATTTTCTTTATATATTTCATAATAGAACCTACGACCTTTGATTGAGTAGTTTGCCTGTCAAAAACGAAGAAGTTGAAGCGCTTTGAAAATTAATGATGGAAATATATAGATATGTTATATAATATATATATATATATATATTTCCATCATTAATATTCACAGAATGTAATTAATCCATATTGAGATTCTCTTTCAAGTTTCATTGTACGTATTAAGCTTAATGATTAAATTATATTACACACATCTAATGACTTGAGTCGGTTATATATAAACTAAACCTTTAATAATAGTAAGCAATACTATATTATAATATATTTATTTTATTTTTATACAGTGCTACACTAAGGCAAGGTAAAGTAAAAAAACGTTTAAAAAAAGTTAATTTATGAGGCGTTGCCTGTTCAGTGGCTGAACTCGCTTTGCCTCGTTACTAGACCGAAGAGTTGAAATACTGAATATTTCATTTCATGAAGTAGGCAACGAATCCACTTTCTTCCGTTTACTGTCACACGTGTGTGCCCCTGCGCCGTGACGGCCTATAAAATAAAAAAAAACAAGGTAGAGGGAACCTAGTACTAAGACACTCCGTTTCCTTATTTACTGTCGAATGCTGGAGGCATTGTGTGTTGAGTGGCAGAACTCAATGCCGCGCTTTGCCTTGACACCAGAGCGAAGAAATGGAAATATAAACCTAAATAAAAATTTCACTTCCTCGAGTGGGGATCGAACCCACAGCAGTCGCGTTACAGTCACACCCTTGTGCCTCTACGCCACGACGGCCTCAAAAAAAAAAGAAGATTTTAAATATTATCATTTCCCCGAGTCCGGATCGATTGGGTAACAACTATTTTGCTAACAGTAAGACTTTGTTTCACTGAGGCACGATATCCTTACAGAAATATACAATCATACATGGGTACATACAACAAAATTAAAAATTATCATTGTCTGTATATGGAAGGTATATAAGAAAAAACCCAAAATAATTTTGTTTTTACATTTTTTGTTCGTTTTTCTGTGTTGTCTGTGTATTTGTGAACGCTAATCTCAGAAATATTGTATTTCGGTGGACTTCCCTAAATATTAAATGTATTCTCTTACTTAATTAGTTAATAATCTAAAAATTATTTTTAAGCGGACGGAGTCGAAGGAGGATCGCTAGTATACACTAAAATTGTAATCCCAACAAAATTTCCAAATAAGAATCACGCTCATGGTTAAATTTATTGAATAAAATGAACTGTACTAGCTAATTGTATAATAGTTAGTTAAAAAGCGATGATTCACTTAAGGGGCACATTTGGGTTGTATTGGTAATTTAATTTCAAGTTAAAACTAAGAAAAGCCAGAGTTCCATAGAAGGTAATTTCCCGGGTCGATAGGTAATTTGGTCGGGATAAACGAATTATTTTCGCTTATTCGCCACCAGACTGACTGTGAACAGGAATGTGGTAATAAGGGGCATATGGCCGTATATACGGGGAATTTAGTGTTAAATAGCTTCACACTGTAGATTGCGGTGGATATGCTTAGGCGGATGGAGCTTAGTGTCAAGACACTCCATTTTCAAAAGGCACTAATTTTTCAAAAGGCGGAACTCAAGTTTTATCTTGTTATCAGAGAAACGAAAATCATTTATTGCTTCGATAGGGAGTTGAACCCCCAACCATCTTGTTTACAGGAAAGCAATGAGCCGCTTCCTAACTAAATATACACCATTTCTACATAACCGCTATTTGTTCTATGACAGCGTAGATATGCCTATTTTGTAAGGTCGGGTCACGTACCACCATATTGCTACTTTATTCAAATACTAAAATGGTTTTAACATTTCATAAGCTCTTTTTTTGCTCATATAAAAACATCCACAAAAATAATAGAGTATCTGATTCTGAAAAAGCCTATCCGTGTTTTAGATAATGTATTTTGTTATACATCGTCGAAGGGAATTACGGATCTTTTTGTATTTTTTCCCTTTGTGTCCTTACGTTTTGATTGTGAATGGATTTAATTACAGGTTTGTGGGTCGTGGGTTCTTTTTAGTAGTTTTAAAGTGTTATTGTAATTTTTCTTGCGCCATATATCTCATAATAGGGTAACCCTTTTTCGCCGTGTTCCCGGCTTAGAATAGGATCATCCAGGTACTGGTAGTGTCGTAAGAGGCGACTAAAGTACGAGTGGGAGAGTCACGTCGCCAGCAATGGCGACACGCATGGGCAGACTTGACCGGATCATTACCACCACCGGCATTTAAAACCAGCGTGAAGCTTTATGTCACTGCGTTTCGCATTACGTAATGCCGGGCTCCGGCGCCCAACAACCTCAAAAGCTGGCAACGCACCAGTAGCTCCTCTGGTGTTACGCGGTGTCGTGGGCGGCGGTGATCACTTACTATCAAGTGACCCATACGCTCGTTTGCCATATCTTTTTGCATAAAAAAACCTAGTGTTCCGTACCATACATTGTTCGATATCCACGTACAGGTCAATTTTCGAGATAATGTGTGTTGATTGGCGGAACTCGTCTCAATAAAGCGAGGAAATTAAAATTTATGCCCCTGTATTGGAGTCGAATCTACAACTGTCGAGCCAGGATAGCGTAAACGTCGAATGAAAACTCTACTTAGGTAAGTGTTTATGGTTATGCCTAATTTAAAATTAAAATTATTCACTTTAACGCTCATTATTACATCTCAATACATAGTGTATTGTTTTCGAACATGAGGTAAATGCTGTTAGCCCTATTGGCTTTTACAGCAACACAGGTTGGGTAGGGAAGAGGGTATTCTGTCCCTGAAGAAATGCAAGCACTAAGTTGCTGCCTGTGAGGAAGTCGACGACTGTAAGGGCGCCCCCTGCGGGACTCGAACCTCGGCTTGCGGCCGTCCAACGGACTTGGTAAAAACGATCTCACATGTTGTGAGGGTGTCGTGAACAGCTTACTATAGAAATGATCCTATGAAGTAAAGTAGTGTATTAGATATATACATTTATATGTGGTATATTATGTATGAGATTTAAAACATTTTTTAATGGAACTCAACTCACACAGGCGAAATCGCAAAAGTACTTTATTTTTTACTAACCGATTTCCAAAAAGGAGGCTATCAGTTTCACATATTATATTTATGTGATGTTATTGGAATCGGATAATATTTAATCTGTTATCTATTTAGGCTTCTAAACTTGTGTAATTGTATCCCACACACACATTGCTTACAAATTTCTCGAAAACTTGAAATTATTAAAAATTTTTGATTTAAATGTGGTATATTCCAGCTTAGAGAACAGGTCATGTTTCATATATTTTTTAAATATATAGTACGTATTCCTTAAGGGCATATAAAAAATAAGGATAGCCGAGGATGGATTTTATTTCGTTAAACTACTTTTATCGTAAGAAATATTAGAGAAATCGTGTGAAACAAATAATCATTTGAAAATTCGTTACGGATTCTCCTGCGGTAGTTGAAAAATCGATTAATGCTGGAATTTACAGCATAATGGTCTCGGGAACGTTCTCGCTATCAAAATGGGACGTGCGGCGCTTTATGGGCATTGAGTTATGTGGTTATGTGAGATAGCACCTATATATGTTATGTATTATTTATATATGTACGTTTTGTCTATCTATGTGTCTATTTAATATATTATAAAGATGAAGGAAGAGTTTGTTTAGTTGAATGCGCCAATCTCAGTCACTATTAGATCAAATGAATAGAATGTCTTTACGTACCTTCTTTACCAACCTTTCTTGATAAATGTTTATATATAAGATCACGTTAATGTTTTTTACTTCCAGCAGTATCGCGGTACATAGTAGAAATTAGGCAGGAAGTGGGTAACGGCGGTGTCTAAATGGGAACGGAGTGACGTAACACTAGGTTTCCCGTGCCTACTCTGTGTGCTATATGCGGTATACAGCGTGAAGCTAAAAAAGTATAATTGCACTATGTCGCATAGTGTCGAATAATTTTATTTTGAGCTATTGAAAATTCCATTGAACTTATATCTAAAATTAATTTTATTAATAAACAAAAGCATTCAGAAAGCTAAGCTCAAATGAATGTAAACAGATGTTACATGTCTCTAAATGTGAAAAGTTAAATTAACTTAGGAAAGCTAGCTTAGTCCGTTATATTTAACTTTAGAAAAAAAAGGCCTTTTATGTTTCATTTAAAGTTCTAGGCCTGTTTTTATTCGAAATTAGGCCATCATGGTGTAGTGGAATAGCGTCTCCGCGTGGTTGTCAGTTCGATGTGGAATTGTTTGTTGAGCGTTTGCTGATTAAATTATTTTTAACTTACTCGACTTCGTTTTATTCATTTGTTTAAGTTGCGGTTGGGCACAAGGGTGTGACTGTAACGCGATGGTTGTGGGTTTGATCCACGTTGGCAATAATTTCTAAAATTACCAACCAAATTTGCCAAATATTTTTATTTTAATTGATGTTACTGTATTTTGTAGATTTTTTCTTCAAATAATTCAATTATCTTGCTTTTCTACTGTAAAAAAGCTAAAGCATGGCTGATTTAGTTATGTAAGTTAGAATGAGTTTAAACTTCTAATACGCAGCTAGGTAATGGAAAAAGTTTAACACTACAAACTACAATAGTCTATTTGCCTTACCCTTCGCTGGTTTATGAATTTTGGAATTTTTAATACAAAAATTTGTAACGAGTTGGAAATATTTAACATTGTTGTGATATAAATATGCTTATTGTACTGTTCTAAGTATTAATGCATGTATGTGTGTCTTGTTTTTCTATAGTACAATAAAGAGTTTTTTATTTATTTATTTATTTATATACGTTGCAATCTGTAATATAGAAGGGTTGGCGGACCCTAGTGTCAAGATGTTCCGTAACCCACTCATCGCCTTCCATCCCATCGCTATACAATCTTTGAGATATTGCTTGTTGAGTGAAGAAATCAGATCATCAAATCAGATGGGAACTCAACACGTTTTGCCTTCTAGTCAGAGCGAAGAATGTCTTTCCTAAAGTTAAAGCTAAAGGTACATTTAAATTATTAGTAGTATTATATGAGGCCGTCGTGGCACAGCGGCACAAGGTGTGACTGTAACGCGACGGTTGTGAGTTCGATTTCCACTCGAGGAAGTGAAATATTTACTAACGTTTATATTTCTTCGCTCTGGTGTCGAGGCAAAACGCGGCGGTGAGTTCTGCCACTCATCGTGCTCCAGAATTGGCGAACGGTTCCCCACAGAAACTGGGAAACAGTGTGTCTTAACGCTATATTCCCTCTGCCTACCCTGCCGTGTGCGGGTTAAAGCGTGAAACTTATTTTTATTTTTTGTGTAAAGTGAATTATGTTACCTCTACATATACCATTTCCCGTCGAACACTGAAGGCATTGCGTGTCAAGTGATCGAATTCAACGCCGCTCTTTCTCGAGTGGAAATCGAATCCAGACCCTATCGCGTGATGAAAATGAAGAAGTTTTGAAAAAATCCCAAATATATCTATATCAAAAAGTGTTTAACCAAGTATCGTTCTCCTTAATAGGTTTATTGAAACACGTTCACATTACCTGTACTAAGCCTAATCCTTGTTTGCTTGAAGCCCGCTAAGTGTATAAGCGTATTTTATTAAACAGTTTGTATTTGTACAGGAACTGTAAATTGTAGAATAATGATTATCAGTATATATCATTGCTTTATTAGATAAGGCAGCTTCACGCAATAAGTGGTGCAGGCAGAGGGAACCTATCTAATTGATAAGACACTTCGTTCTCCACGCCAAATTTTAAGTAAATTTATTCACAGCTATTAAATTAGGATAAAAAATATATAATTATGAATTGTTAGGTACATTACTCGTCAAAAACTACTCGTCATTGCGTACGGGTACAACTGGACTGGACTGGGGGAAACATTTGAAGAAATATTTAACCCTCACTCTAGGAACGAAGCAAAACGCTGCGTTGAGTACCGCCACTCAACAGGCAATGCCTCTAAAATTCGGCATAAAGTGGGCATTGGAAATGTCTTAATAGAGAATGAAATGTCTTAACACTAGGTTTTTAGGTTTCCTTTGCCTACGCTGCTTTGTGCGGGATACAGCATAAACGTGATTGTAGAGTCTGTCTGCCTGCTATGCGAGATAAAACGTGAAGTTGAATAAAGTTAACATAAATTTAACTGTTCTTCTCTCAGTATCTCCAGCGTGTTAGTCAGAGAGAACGCAGCGCCAATCGTAACTATGTAAAGTCAAGTCAAGTGGCGACGAATGCGGCGTTTGGGACCGTCACCCAACACGCCATGTGAAATTGAATATTTAAAATACATATTGCTCAATGTTTACAGTATTTGAATGACGATGACAATTACATTTACAAAGATTTATTTGTCACTGTAAAACACAATATTAACATGATTTAATATAAAAGTTATCACATTTAACCCATTATGAGAAAGTTTAATGACCAATAAGCCGATACTTTATTGTACACCTATGAGCATGTACAGTATACGGCTTGGAATTAATATATAAAATTTACTAATTTATTTTAATACTTATAATACAGAGTATAAGTGCTACAATCGCATTTGTTTATTTTGTAGTTGGTTAACTTTGACGAAACCATTTGTATCTTTAATGACGGTCCCCACATATTATTTTATCATTGAACAGGTGTATTAATTACGTTGAAACGAACGGTCGCTATGATTATTTGGTAAATAGGTAAACAAATGCAAATTTATATAATTAGGAGATATTTAAATGATCTTGATTATCTATTAATACAGAAATTACTATCCTTTTAATAAATCTACCTTACAAACATGTCAAATATAAGGTTGGAAAAAAGGAAAAAAATCTTTTAAGGCTTCAGATTTCGAGTAGACAGGGGGACATTTTATTTGTGCAATTAACAAATTAATTCTAAATATTAATATTTACTTTTATTTAGCTTCGCTACATCTCTATCATGCGGCAGGGCATGTATAGAGAACGTAGTGTAGAGACACACTGTTTCCCACTTTTCTCTTTAACGTATTGAGTGGCAGAACCCATCACTGTGATTTGTCTTGATTACCAGAATGATTGAATAAAAATAATGATTCCACCCACAATCCACAACCGTCGCCTTTACAGTACTCTACATTCAAGCTTGTGCCCCAGCGACACTGTGGTTACACTTATACTCGTATACCGCACTTACGGCCTCGACGTGGAGCCATAAAATAGGTGCGTTGGTTATGTTTGAATTCTTAGGTACAATATTTATTTACACATTTATATGTTAGTATATACTCGTACTTTCATGGTGAAAAGACCAAAAAGCGTCTTTGGGTAGTAATCTAAAAAAAGTACGCGGAGAAGTGGCGGCCTCCCTGTAGAGAATATATAGAGTAAAAAAATAATTTCCCTCATCTATAAATATTCCTAAAATTGGCATTTAGATATAGCCATAAGTATTTTTATCCGCGACCTTCGATTAGCTAAATGTTTTACGCGTCGCCGGTCATTTATACCCCCGTCGTTAAGATGTAACGGTTATGACGGCTCTAACATGGCGATGGTAGTAATGAAAGCTGTAAAACTGTTTCCATACAGGTAATGAGTTCGCAATTCGGTCCGGCTCGGTCGATAATGTTGTTAGATTAAGTAGTTTTCTAGTACCTACTGTGTGCTAGATTTGATTGTTTTGGTTCAGTGGTACATATCTCTGAGTGTTGCTTGTTCGAATCTAAATTGAGTTACCTTTTAAAACTCACTTCGAAGACAATATGGTATTATATGTAAAATTGGAAAGTATCCAAAGCATACAGTATAAAATGTAAAAAAAACTAACTGTCAAAGTAGCCGACTGATGTTAGATTTTAAATAATTAAAATAATCGTTTTTTTTGTCTATTTCGATTAGATCTTATAGATATACCAGGATTATTTCTTTTATTTCTTCTGAATTTGATGTATTTATGTTTTTAGCACTATTGTTCCCAAAGTATAATATTATCTTTTTTTAATGAGTGATTTGTTGGTCTCAATCAGCACAGACTTGTTGACACTTTGTCGACCTGAAACAAAGTCGTTGAAGTGCATAAAGTATGAAAATTTATAAAACCGTTATTTTTTGTTTTAAAATTATAATGTTTGGGTAGATAAGGAAAACATCTATTTACATACATGATACAAGTCTTAGCTTCTATAGCGGTATGATTTTAAATTAGGTACTTTATGATTTTAAAACAACAAGTGCCATTTTACCAAATTAATCTGTTATTGAAAAAAAATAGCAATGTAAAAGCGAGGGATGTAGGTTCAAACCCCACAGTAAAAGGGATCCTATCCGTGTTTCATGCACGATATAGTACGAAGAAACGAACCATAGGTCTAGAAACAGATGTACTCGTATAGTTGACAAAATTAAAAATGAATACATATACGTATTACCTACATTATACAATACTTACATTACAGATATAACATTTAAGTATTATTCGATTGTACAATTCGAGAACGACTCGCTTTTGGCTCCAAACCAAATATTATATTAAATAACTAAAATTCGACGGTGTATAGAAAGAAATACATTGTCGTTGCCATGGAAAAATGTGTGAATATTTTTAACATTTTAAAAGTATTATTCAACACTAAAGATAGAAAAATATTTTAACCATCCAAGCAAAAATATTTGGATAGCGAAAATTTATAAAAATCTCTTGACACAGATGCATTTACCATAATTAAAATATAATAAGCGTATAAGTATAAAAGTAATAGTAAGCGTATAGTATAATATGGTGGCGTAGCGGTACAAGTGGGCGACGACGTCGTGTCGCGTTGTGGATATGATCCCCACTCGAAGACATAAAATATTTTATAATTTCATTTCTTCGCTCTGATGTCAAGACGAGAAAGCTTGGCGTTGAGTTCCGCCTTTCCACACGCAATGCCTTCAGAATTCGGCATCGAATGGGGAATGGAGTATTTTAATACTTATTGTGTGCGGGATACAGTGTGAAGCTAAAAAAAAATAATTGTATAAGCATTTCGACACTTCGTCGCTTGATGTGAACGTCTGGCTTAGTGGCTATTTAGACTTTTCAAGAGATATAGATTGTGGTTTAAAATCCTTATTTGAAAACTGTAGTTATATAGCAAACTCCTTAGTTGTGGATTCAAGTAACGCGAAAGGGATATTTCTTTTTATAATATTTTTATATGAACAACGACTATTTTAACAAAAAATTTGGCAACAGTTGTCAATATGAGGGTAGATATACAAAGAATAAGAAAAATACTTGAATCTGTACCTACGAATACATAAAAACTCTTTCGTTATTGCGTGATTGACAAACAGCGTACAGCCAAAACTGTTGGAATTAGGAGGTCAAAATTTTACCTATGAGTAGTTTAGGGAGTATAGAGGAGCAGTACGATAGGATTTTTTGAAATGACTACGGAAATAGTAGCATGATATTTTACATTTCACATCCCACGTGAACGAAGTTGCGGGCTACAACTAGTGTAAGTATACAAAAAATCTTTTTAAAATCTACCCTCAAGATAATCAAAGTATCAGGTTATTCTTTTTCATAATGCTCCCCTAAATCAGTAATAATCAACCGACCGCAGCGTATTTATGCGATGACGCGAGCTCGATAAAGCGCGCGCTGACGAAAAATGATAGCATTAAACTTCTAAATTCCCAACGTTAGAGCAATCTTTGGGTGCCTCGTTATTAGATGATAGGAGAGAATATTATTTTTAGTACATACCTATTTTTCGTTTTTATTTTAATTTTTTATGAAATTGAAATATAAAAGCAATGCTTGTGGGTTCGATTCTCAGTCGGCGGGATAATATTTTAATATTTTTTTATGGGAAAAGGACAAGGCAAACGAGTTTTCGGGTCACCTGAAGGTAAGTGATCACCTTCGCCCACGACCCCGTGCAACACCAGAAGAGCTACAGGTGCGTTGCCGGCCTTTAAGGTGGAGATAGATGCGCTTTTTGAAGGTATCCATATCATATCGACCTGGAAACACTGCCGCGGGTAGGCCATTCCACAGTTCCGTGGCGCGTGAAAGGAAATTTCTACGAAACCGCACAGTAGTGGAGTGTCACATATCCAGGTGGTGTGGATGACGCACAGCGAGTAGACGTCTCTACGCAAAGCCAAAGTGTCAAGCCTTTCACAGCTCATTGGATCCCTAATGATTCGAACGGCTCTACGTTGTATGCGATCAAATGGTTCAAGCTAATACTGGGGTGCACCAACCCAGAGATGAGAACAGTACTCCATATGAGGTCGAACCTGGGCCCTATATAGGGCCTATCAGTGTTTTGGCGTGAAGGTATCGTCTCGCTCTGTATTAATAATAATTTAAGTAATTAATAATATTTTTCACTCTTTATCTCGAACATAGGGTAGGCAAACCGCCTTACCTTGTTACCAGAGCGAAGAAAGAAAAATGTTAAGTATTTTTTGCTTGTTTTAATTGTTAATAAAATAAAACTGTAAATGCAATAGTTGTAGGCGCAGTTCATAGTCGGGGAAATGGATTATAAGTTATTTTTATGATACGCTCTCTTGAGACGCGAAGTAGTGCGTACCTGGCGATATTTCTTAAAAGAGAGAAAGTGGAGAGTCGGCAAATGATAAATAAAAGAGAATAATATATATATGGTTTGTTTTCGAGTGAAGAACTATGAGAAGTGAGCAACTATGAGCGTAAGTACGATAGGTTAACCTTAAGGTTAACGCCATATAATATAGACTATTGCCTATATATAGCCTTCCTTAATATATTTACAGTCAAATATAAAATGATTTGAACCAAAATGGTTTTTCTATTACCCTCTGCAACCAAACAAATTCTTCAACTTTGCAATATTAATATAGATTTTATCATTTGCATGACCGAATGAAGTTCTTAAATTTGACATTAACTGCCTACTTAGTGTTGTCGCCGTTATCTTTAGAATAGCCATAACTGGAAATGACCGAGAAAATGATCACAACTTAGAAGTGTTGTTACGCGGTGTTTACAACTCACGGTTACTTAGACTTTATGGGGTCGTGTAAAGGCTTATCAATTTTTATTTTCTTCGACATATTAATTTTGTCTGTTAAGAAACATGTAATAATAATTAATACGGTATTAGGTTGTGGGTTCCATTTGATTTCAATAGGAATGATTATTGTTATATGTTATTTTCCCGATTTCCCGTAGGAATTCTTTAAAAATCATCTCTTAGTGCTCGCATACATTTCTCAAGGCAACTTTATTTTAAATTTCAGCGTTCTATCATATAGTTTCAACTGTGCGATATGTCAGTCGGTCAGAACAGAAAGCCTTTTGAGCATTTAGAAGGCTTTTGTAACGGTTTTTACAGTTATTTATGTTTATATTACTTTAA
The DNA here is from genome assembly GCA_018247715.1 of Heliconius burneyi. Lineage (NCBI taxonomy): Eukaryota > Metazoa > Arthropoda > Insecta > Lepidoptera > Nymphalidae > Heliconius > Heliconius burneyi. The sequence continues at coordinate 13,231 of DWGR01000902.1, forward strand.
TTATGATTATATACTCCTTAGTCTTAATACTTTTCAAATATATATTTTTCGTCCACTTTTTATAATTTAATAACATAATGATGAAATATTATTCCTACCGAATCTGAGACATTGCGTGGTATTTATAAGACAATTACAGATGATAATAAGATTTTTACTTTAATATTTTTCACGCCTTAGGTAAGGATAAAAATACAAAAAGTAAGAAAAATCTACTCTAAATTAACATTAAGCAACATGAAAAAGCTATAAGATATCTTTTATAATTATTAAGTAAAAAAAAAAAGGAAGCTTTAGTCTACAAGAATATATATTGAATTAGGTCAATGGGTTAAAAGCATCGTTTAAGCGGAAATGCCGCGCCTTATAATCCACTTTATCTGTACATTTACACTTTGTTTTGATATCTTGAGATACATTTCTAAAATAATATTATTTTATTAGAATAATTGAGGCCAGCCATGGCGCAGGGGAAAACGTGTGCTAGTGAAAACGCGATAGGTTGAGTGTTCGAAACCCACTCAAGGAAATTAAATATTTTTACTTCTTCGCTCTGCTTTCGAGGCAAAATCATAGCGTTGAGTTCCACAAATCAACACGCAATTTTTACAAAATTTAAATAACGGAAATTAAATATGACCCCGAATGAGAATCAAACCCAGACCCATCACGATGAACACTCAGACGACTATAGAAAAATATATTTGTTTCTTTCTATTAATAACGCTAAATGGGGTTTCCATTTCAATACATTTTTGTCCAATTCATTCCGCCTAATTAGTAATTTCTTCCGGCGTTCGCCCGCCGGTTATATTTTTTGTGGCAAACGTGGCGCGGCGCCGCTACCTGAGATGCCTCACCAGGTAAGCAGGTAGTTTGTTTAAAATTAACATTTTTGATGTTGGCCGAGCTTTTAAAATTATTTAGAGTTCCTTTGTTTCTAAAAGTTTCGTCTATTTTTCTTATTTGGTCTGTCTTCAACGATTTGAGTATTAATATATTATTCTTAAACATTTATATCAACAGCACTGGGGTAACGTGTAAATAGTGTCATTCAGCTTTACGTTACATATCTTAGCAGGGTAAATACAGAAGACCTAGTGTTATGGCACTCTGTTTCTCACTTTTTGCCCAAATTCCATTTTACTACTTGTTGAGAAGTGGAGCTTGACGCTGGAGTTTTTCTGCTAGAGAGGGGAATAAAAATAATGACTGTAAAGTGAGAATGAAACTCTTAAATTACAGTAAAACGCTGACCCCAAACGTTTGTGCTTGGGGATGCCCTTAAAAAAATAGTTCTTTTTAGCTTCACACTGCATCCCGCATATAGAAGAGTATGCAGAGGGAACCTTGGAACCTAATGTTAGTTCGTTTTAATTAAGATGGAAGTGTCCATTGCCCACATTCCGCTGAATTCTGGAAACTTTGCGTGTTGAGTGGCGGAATTCAACGCCACGCTTGTGCCCCTTTCCCGACTTGGTATGTATATTTCAGCTATGATTGATTTATTTGCAGTCCTTCTATTTTATAAATCTTTAATAAATTCGGAACCCTCATCAATTGATAAGAGCGGGCCTACCTCAATAATTTTTTTGTTCAACCACAAAGATAAAGGATCAAATTTATAACGTCTAATGTCTCTTGACATGGACATTTAAATTCTATTTGTTATTTAATATGTGTCGTATTTTAGGGTGTTGTTTTTATGACGCCGTCGAGGCGTAGTCCAACAACGCCTCGACGGCGTTTACTAGTTTATGGATGGTCGCGGGTTCAAATCAAAATAGGGAAAGATCTATAATGAAATATATTTGGCCTTATAAAGCGCGGTGTTAGGTTCCGCAATTGTATATAATGTAATTTTTTTTATTCAGTGAATACTTAGTATTTATTACATCATCTTTGAATCTTACTCTTAGAGTAAACTTTTAGATAATTGTAGGTAATTAATACAATTATAAAACCAAGGCATTGAAAAATGGTTTAAGAAGAGAGAGTAGCTTCAAAGAGTCCTTTTAAGCCCGCAAGTGTACTTGTGTCGCAAGTCCCAGGTTTCTGAGTTCCTTATCCTGCAACGCGATGGGCCCTGCACCCACACAGTGAGAGTCGTACTTTGATTCGATGGGATAGTAAGTAGTTTCTTTTAAATACCAAAACTTTTATGAGAATATTATAAAGCTGAAAAGTTTGTTTTTTTAGCTTCATGCAAACAGAAGGATAAGCAAAAGGAACATTGTGTAAAGACACTCCATTGTCATTAAGACCACTTTCCACTGAATTCTGGGGGCATTGCGTGTTGAGTTTGTTTGATCCAACGCGCTTATCTTGGCAACTACTAATTTTACCAATAATAACGGATAGTCTATTTACAAACTGTTTTTTATTCAGAGTTATTTCGGATACTTTGAATGTGTCATATATAACTCTTGTTTATTTTCATTTCCCCACTAGGGCGAAGTCGTGGAAATGATAGTCTTGTTTGTCCATAAACACACATATATACGTATATGTATATATGTGTATTGCATATACACACAACAGAGAAACTTCCGGTTCAAAAGCAAGACACATCCAATATTTTAACTTTATACAAAAGTAAATTCTACCCTAGTTTCCCTAAGCTTTAGTATAAAATAAAGTATATACAATAAAAACGGGTTAGTAGGTAATACGTTTTGTTTGTAAAGTGTGTCACGGCAGTTTTCAGCAAGATTACTCAGCTGTCACAATGCTTTAGAGCAATTGTTATATAGTGTAAGATTTGCCTTGAAAAATTTTTTTGTTAGGTATATATTTGTATTTACATAATAAGAAGGCCCTAGTGGCGTTTTTATATTTAAATCATTTTCATTTCTCCACTCTGATAAAGTAAAGACAAAGTGCGACGTTGAGTTCCGCTACAATGTCTCAAAGATTGCTCGGAAAGTAAAAAACGGAAACGGAATTTTTTGAGGTAACCATATGGAATCTGCTTATCCTGTAGTGCATAAACGTTAAACTGTTTTTTATGTAGATATTTACATACATAAAATATGAAATGTATAAATATGTATTACAAATTTCTAATAGGACATCATCGCGGCTAACTTACAAAATGTTTGGATGCGCTGTCAATAGTTGTCAGTTAAATCCCCACTCAGGGGAACAGTGATATTTGAAAATGTTTACGAGTAGTTTAGATCTTTGGGACGCAAAGCTAATGTGCGAGAGTAGGCACAATTGATTTGGATTTGAGTTTCACCGCTTAACAAGCAATATTGTAATCCTAAAAGCGAAGGAGGAAGCTACTCTACAAAGTAGGCGGAGAGACTCTCCGCTTACAAGCAATTTTACCATCATTAACACTAAAATTAATAAAAAGCGCAAGACTGACCGATATGTGATATAATTGAATATTAAATAATAACATAATTATTAAATAATTTTCTTAGCTGTTCAGTCAAAACGTTATGAAAATAAGAACCGGAGTGTCTTAACACGGGGTTCCCTCTACCTACCCTGCTGTGTGCGTGACGTTACAAAATAAAACTAAATATCTTGGTTTAATACCAAGTTATTGCTACTGTTGATACCGTATCGGTTGTATAATCAGGTAGTTATAGGTAAAATGTATATTTTGCCTTTGAAATATTTATACATTTTCTCAAAGATACATGTATACATAGAAAAAAATAAGTTTTAGTACATTTTATACCTTTCATTTTCATTTTTGGTAGCTACCAGGCAATAAATCAAAAACTTTGTCAGTTCCACACGGCCACGAATACGTTTTCGTGGTAGCGTTTAATCTGTTGGAAGTGTTATATGACAATTCGCTTGAAATTAGGAAGAGTCTTATTTATATTATAGATTGTTAATATATCTTTATAACAAGTCGTCACTCGCAACTTTGTTTGTGTGAAATTATTAAGCGGAAAACGGAAAAAATGGAATGTTTTTCTTTAAATATTATAAAAAACATTTTTTTTCCGTTTTCGCAGAATTTTTCTGATTTTTTTAAGGAAAAGAGAATATTTTCATTATTACGTTGTATGTCAGTCTATCACTAATGGGGTTTTTTTATGTAAATAGACTTTTGGACTTATTTAAAATAATTATTACGTAAATTACTGAACTACGTGGTTGTTGATTCAAATATCAATATCATTATTAGATACCATTTCTACATCAACATCGAATCTAAGGTTAGCATCAAAAACTTATACACTAACTTATTTACGAGTTATGTCGCGTAACATATAGACATTGGCCTTATCTCTTTGAGAACTTGCAAAATACAGTTTTGACTTTCCGCTAAACGACTCTTTGGAGGGTTATTTAGCTTAGTTATATATACATATATATGTTCTTTTTTTAGGTAATTGATATTTACAAACGTAAGACACTCAAGACACGCTGATCTCCATGCACAGTATAGTTTTCGGGATATTTTGTACTGAGTGGCGAAACTCTACCTCGCGTCTTGTCTACCAGAGCAGAGGATTGAAAATAACATATATATAATCATTCCACCGTGTAAGAATCGAACTCACAATCATCGTGTTTATTACAGTCAACCGCTTTTTCACGCCACAAAGGCTTCCAGTACAAAAATATGAACAATTGAAATTTTTAAGCGCTCTCCTATTTTGTGATTTTTTCTGATCCGCCAATGATATTATGGACTAGAAACATAATTACAAATATTACTTGCAATATATGATCCTACAATATATATGATTCAATAGAATCTCAAAAAAAAATATTGTAAAAAAAACTCGAGCTAACAATGGGCATGTTTTGACAATAGAAAAATAAAAAATATATTGTTGAAAAATTAATTGAACTTTCGAAAAGCTATATAAAACTTTAAAAATATATAAAGTTTGAAAAACAAAAGAATTAATCGACTTTTATCATACATAACGGCCTTGCTCTAGCAAAAAGGTAACAAGTTCTATTACTCTGTTTTGTTCAGCTTCATTGTATATTCCATATATACGAGTATAGCAGACTAGGTAGAGATAATCTAGTGTCAAGACACTCCGGTCGCAAATGGAGACTCGAACCCACAACCGTCGCGTCGCGTTTACACAGTATTATATTTATTTCCCTAATTCGGTAAGATAAAGTGTGGCCTTGGTTTGTTTAAATAGATAGCAGGCGGAGATCAGACTCACTCTAATTACTCCTTATGTATAAATAATAAAAGAAAATATTATATATGTCATTTAAAACTTTTACTAACCCTAAACCGTCTATTAATAGTTGTTGCGTAGAAATTACAGAATATTTAATAAACTAACAGAGATTATTACTTTATTTTTGTTTTATATTCTTGTGACAGACTTAACGTTAGTGGGTCAGACATTTTGATTTGATCGAATTTCATTATA
>DWGR01000903.1:0-18599 GCA_018247715.1 Heliconius burneyi
TATATGATACTGATAGTTTCCAAATATCAAAATATATCCAAATCTAAAGCCTTACACTCACCAGTAAGCTCATCGCTGCTCCTCCGTATCTCACAGAATATGCACACGTAGCACACGGTGATGACCAACAGCGGCAGGAAGTACATCGCGCACAAACAGAACACGTTGTACGCGACCTCGAGGCGCGCGCTGGCGAACGCGTCGAAGGACACGCACTGCTCGAAGCCGACGACGTAGGGATGGTGCATCACTCGGAAAACTACGCTCTGGAAATGAAAAATTCGTTATTTTCTTTATACTGCCTGAATTTACACATTTTTCGTTATTTTTTTTTGTCACGCACACAGTTATGCAGAAGGAACCTGATAACCACTGAATTGGTAATAATTTTGAAATAAATTTAATATTTTATTATGCTGAACCTGGACCCACTATCGTCATCTTTACAGTCGCATATTCGTCGCCTTCGTTTAAATTAATTAACAATATATTTGTTGGACAAAGATCGTAAGGTAAGGTACATACATATAAGATACATCCTCACATCGCCTTCTTATTTTTCTTACTATCCAGAAGCTGGCTTAGATCCTCTGGCTCCAAGAAATATTTAATTCGTTTTCTTTTATTTGGGTGGACAAAAGAGTTTGCATTGAGTACAGAATCGAAAGGATAATGGTGTTTTTATCAATATTCTCTCCTTTTCCCACGTGGTTCAGTAGATTATAATAGACAAAGACAAAAATTAAAGTTATCAATATTTTTAATTTGGCACGTTTCTATAAAATGTTTCAGAATGGAATAAAATAATATGTATATTTATATTTATTTCCAGAATGATTGTACAAGTCAGATATCACTTGCGAACAAAGCTTTTAATTAAGCTCAACTCATGTTGAAGGACAAGTAAGTAGAGTCTAAAGTGTACGGGAGCGTATCGAGTGAATGGACATATAAGAAATTAAGTCCTTAAAGCCCGGCTTGTTTAGTCCGCTTTTTGCTGGCGCACTGTGTAATATCTAATTAGAAATGGTAATAAAATTATAATCAAATAAATAAATCATAGTTTTTAGCACCATTCGTATTAAAATCTTATATTTGTAATTCATCTCATAGAAATAAATGTACATATAATTAGATATGTAAAACATTTTTACATTAAATCGAACCTACAACAATCATGCTTACAATCAGAGCCTGCTCCACGACTTGTTATATGACAAATACAAAATGTCACGTGGCTCTTCAACAAGAAAGTAGCAAACTTGAACAGCGTGATTACAAGTGTTAAGTTTCTACTTTGACTTAGTTAAATTTATTACGCGGCCAGTCGTGGCGCAGGGGCACGCGTGTGTGACTGCAAACACGGTTAGTTAAGGGTTTGCCACCACTCACTGTACACAACGCCGTCAAAATTTGGCGTAAAGAAGAGGAAGAACGTCAGAGAATTTCCTGTATCACGATTCAAAAAAATTGTGAAAAGACGTTTGTGTGTTAAAGGTTATTTATTACCAAATTAATGATTTTGTAAATGATAACACGCCTTGGGAATGAAATGCTCGCTTCAGCCTGTTTCAAAGGTATCATTGTCATAAATGATTAAATGTTCTATAAAATTGACTTTAAAAAATCCCGCTGAGTTTCTTGCGCCGGTTCTTCTCAGATCTGAGGCATTAACTTTAGTGAACTCGTGGTAGATTGATTTTCAAAAAATGAATCTTGTAACTTCTTGTTTTGAATAAAATAATTTGAATCTGAGGAACGTAGTGTCTGGACACTAGGCTCACCCATTGGTGATTGAATCAAGAACCAACGTACCTTTTTAGGCAGAAAATGAAAATAATTAAGTCCTCTGATTCGTGCATCAATTAAAGTATTAAATAATATATGAACAAGTACTCGTTTACCAAAATTACACATGGAATTTAATATTGAATATTATGTTCCCCAAACGGCAAACTTTGATACGTAACGTACGCAACTAACTTAATTACGAATTTTCTACGCATCATACGTTTTAATGAAAATAATATAAGTTTTATTATATGTAATAAAATATAATTATGGTGTCTTAGTGTCAACAAGGCCCTGGGTTCGAAATCCAATATAAAATGGAACTGTCATTGTAAGTTTCGCCGCTCTTCACGCAATGCCTCGAGTATTCGGCAGAAAGAATGGAACGGCGTCTTAATGAAAACGAAGTGTCTTAATATTAGGTTCCCAGGTTCTTCTACGTAGGTAGAAAAATACGTAAATATTTTATTAATTCACTGCAAGGCTATATTATATTACAAAGGGCTTCAAGTTGACACACTGTAATTCGCTTTGTACGTTTTGCTTCATTATAATAATTGTCGGAAAAGCCTTAAATTATATTTCTTTAGTAAAAGGATATTATGAAATATTTATATCATAATATCGAAACAAAAGCTATTTGTCTGAATGGGAAGATTAATGACTTCAGTCGATACATAGAAGTTATCATCTGACAGATCCTGTCTACGACAGAGAAAATAACAGGTTCTTATCAACTGTCAAGTAGGAGAAGCAGAAGTATCATTTCATATGTCACTTCCGTATATGATATTAAAAATTTATTATGAGCTAGCTACCCTCTACTTTTTTCTGCTGACTGTATTAAGAGAGAGACGTGAGATTTTCTTTGACTTTTACAATTTTTCCTTTTAATTACAGGGTAGATATAGGGAACCTAGTGTTGAAATGCTGTGTTACCCACTTTTTGCACAATTTCTGAGTCATTGTATTTGTCTTCAGAACAGGAAAATGAGAACATTACCCCAGAGGGAATCGAACACACAACCATCGCGTTAATACTATACGCTGATACAAGCTAATCTCAACAAATATTTAAAAACAATTTCTATAAAAAATGAAGTCTTCAATACTATAGAGACTCAAGATAAATTGCAAAATTTCGAAATAGGTCAGTATAATTCTGAACTATTTGTTGAGACCACACCATACCAGTAGTATGAGTAGTTGCAGGTGATTTATTCACATATGGTGCCTTCGCAACGGAAACCTAATAACAATAGACCGCGTGGACGGTGAACTAAATATATTAAAACTTACTCGTTCACTATAAATGGCCTTCTATGTTTTTTATTAAAATAACCTCACAGGGCCACAGTATTGTTGTGAAAATATGTAAGTTATTTATGGTTTTTAGTTATTTAGTCAGGCGGCACGTGGCGCCTGAGTTGCGCCTTGAGTAGTGAAACTCAACAACAGTCTTAACTAAAGCTATGTATGATATAGCGTGAAGCTATCTTCACGCTGTATCCCGCACATAGCAGGGTAGGGGTAGAGGGAACCTAGGAACCTAGTGTTAAGATACCCCGTTCCTATTAAGATAATTCCATTTAATATTATCATTTCTTCGGGAATACCCCATAAGTTTTGATTACGCGGTGAATTTTATATAAAATACAGCAAAATATATTTTGATTACGTTAATTTTTTTTTGATGCTTCAAAGGACCGTTTGAATAATTTATATTATATTCAGCGTAATATCTCCACGTGATTTCGAATTAAATGGCACCTGACAGTCGGACGGAAAAAGGAAAAACGGAAAGGATCAGTTTGTCGTCCGTCTACAACAAACTCATCCTTTCCGTTTTTATCTAATGAGGCACAGAAATCTGAAAAGATAAAATAATATATAAATGTCATAAGTAGGTCCACAATTGTGAAGAAAACGATATCAATAGTTCATTTAGTATGGATGTTTACAGAATTAAAATTAATCGGTAACAAAACGCAAATGTGTTAATGCAATTATACATTTTAACATGTTTATTTTTTCGATTGGTACATGTATTTTATATGTTCATTATTTATTTTTCAAAAAAAAAGTTTCACGCTGTATCCCGCACCTAGCAGGGTAGGTAGAGCGACCTTAGTTTTAAGACACTCCGTTCCTCAATTTCGGCGCGCAAAATATTGAAAATATTAATAAATAATAATTCACTTCATTCCATAACTGCCTCAATTATATATTTTGATAGCGACCATTTATTTTTGTGTTTTAAGTGACAAAAATGTGGGTGTTGGATGGTTAAACTCTATGCCTTGCTTTATTTATTGCTTACCAAATCAAAATCATGAAAATATAGTATTCTCTTGAGTGGGAATCGAATCCACGATCGTCGTGTTTACAGTTCGACGCTGTGCTCCTGCGCCCTGACGCAATTCAAATATTATATATACCGCACTTCTATTAACAATGTTTCATATAAAGTAGCCAAAAACATATCCTTTATGATCGAATTTCTTTTGTTGGCATCTACGTCCTAAAAAGTATCACTATTCAAGTTCTCGTTCTAGAAATTTCGACCTGCAGAACAAACCCAATGGACGAGCAATCCGCGTCCGAGTTGACTTGCTGCATGCAGTTTTAGTGATGTAGCTGTTTTAATACAATAGAAGTAAATTTTGAAGATTAAAATGCTTGAAAGGTACCTCACGAATTCAGCAGGCAAATGCGCGTTAACTTCTGCGTTACTTTACTTAACCGGCAATTTGTTTGATTGACTAGTGCCGATGACGTTTGTTACAGTTTTCTCAAATCTGGCCAGACGAGACGTCTATAAAAGCTTACTACTAAACAAACGAGGCAGGTCAAGCTCTCTACGCCACTGCTGCTTCACGACAACGCTAGACCACACACTGCTACCAATTTAGAAAAGCTTCAATTGGAACGTCTAAGATATCCACCGTACTCCACGGACCTTGTTCCAATAGATTATTACCATTTTTTTCAGAGCGAAGAAATAAAAATGTAAAATTTTTCATTTCCTTGAGTGGGAATTGAACCCACAACCTATCGTGCCTCTGCGCCACGACTGGCCTCATAAGGATATAAAGAAAGATACTTTTAAATAGAAATTTACTATTTATATACATCTCTGTGCATGTTACTTTATAAATATACTTAATATTTTCATTATATATATTTCTGGTTCACCCGACGACTCATGTGACAAGTAAATCGAATAGTCAGCAAACATAAAAAACCAAACCGTCTACCCTCTGTGGTAACATGCACATGTGAGCTTAAGATCTAATTGAATGTCCGCAACATGCCCCGTTAGAACGAATCAACCGCTTTTGTCGGTCCGATTTAATGTGGAGTTAGATTTTATTTGAATTTAACCGTATTTTTTAAAAACACTTTTTTTAAAGATATACTCGTATAATATATATTTGTTAGCTTCACGCTCTATCCCACATTCCTGCACTCCGTTCTCCGCTTGTTGAATAACGGAACTTTGAACTGCATTACATTTATTGTACTATCATGTCACGAACTGAAAACTTAAACTAATCTGAATTTCATTATTTCATACCTCCACTTCTTTTAGTTTTATTTAAAACACTCATTCCGCTTCCCACTATCCATGCATTTTTTTATAAATTGCATGTTGAGTGGCGAAACTCAATATCGTGCTTTGCTTCCTAAGAGCGGGAAAATGAAAATAATTTAAATACGAGTATAGTCCTTCCCCCCAAATAAGACCCGACCCACAACTCTCATACTTACAGCCTACAGACCATGTGCCACAGACCCACGACGGGCGGCCCATATTTCTTTTAAAGGTAAAACAAGTAAATGTAAAGAGTGCGCATTTCAATTCCCCTTAATGATGACTGACAGGTCTATCTTCACTTAAGCCAATAGACTGAATGGAATCTGAATTTAGCGTTTTATTTTAGAAAATATATATCTAAATTTCTGTTTAGATTTTTACAATTTTATAGATAGACATTGAGAAATTAGACATAAAATAATCTTTTGCTGGAACTAAACGCCGAATAACAACATTGTTTGTTTGCCTCGACACCAGAGCGAAGAAATGAAAATATACATTTATATTTATATTTCATTTCCTCGTGTGAAGATTGAACCCACAACCAGTCGGACTTACAGGCACACTTTGTGCCCCTGCACCACGACTGACCTCAATATAATTCACACTTGGCCGATTTTACTGTTTGTTAGTCATAAACTCATTATAAACTACTCAACTATTATAATTTTTGAAATAAAAAGTGAAAAGTACTTTTAAAATAATATATTTAATAAAAATCTTAACGGGGTGAAATATAATGAAAGAATAAGTTGTTTACTTAAGAAATATATTTTAATAACCTTGGAACAAAATCTTAACTCAGAACTCTGTAGCGCTGTGAAAACTAAGATAACAATTTAACATATAACGATAACCGAGACCGATCGTGGCGTGACAGGTTGTGGGTTCGATTTCAACTCGAGAAAATGAAGTATTTAATATTTTCATTTTCTCGATCTTTTAACGAGGCAAAGCGCGCGTGTGGAGTTCCGCCAACACTGCAATGCACGCAGTGCTTCCAGAATTCGGCGGGAAATGGGGAACCTAATGGTCTTAATGGGAACAGATTGTCTTAACTAAGGACTAGGTTCCCAGGTTCCCTCTGCCTACTCTGCTATGCGTGGGATACTGTGTTAAGGTAAAAAAATATCGACAGCTTCATCGACAGCGAGGGGCTAGTGTGAAGTATCCTACGTCTAATTTTCCGATTGAATTTGAGGCAATATTTAGTGGCAAAACCTATAATCGCATTTTTTTGCCAAAGCGGAGAATGCGGAAAATTTGAAAGTGGAGGCGAAGAGAATGATTAATTCATCATGGAATGGAGATCGTATCGAAGCCTCGTGGTTCAAGTCAATCACCACTGCACTACGATGTTCTAATGTTTTTATTTTTTTATTTTCTATTTTTGCAGTGTAAAAAAGTCAATTTAAATGCAAATGGAGGTAGTAGCTTAGAGCACCCAGCCCAGTATATATTGTTTTGGTTAATTCTCGATTAAAATGAGCTTCACGCTTACGAAAAATATTGGCCAAAATGAAATGAGTTATTGTTTGTTTATGCATACTGAATCTTTACTTGAGCAAATAACGTTAAAATTTCACATATTTTTTATTTTAAAATGATATTTTTTCGATAAGATATAATGTATTTCTAAAACCATGGCACAATTTAAATTATGCGGCCAGTCCTAGATAAACTAGGGTAATAAGTGAAATTATCAATAACGATATTTTAAACTATTTCGTGATTAAATAGCATAATTTTTTTGTGTATGTATTACATATCTGAAATTTCCAGGTTCTATGGTAATAGTAAAAAGTATGTAGGGTAAAAATATGTATTGAAAAATATCTAAAGAAGTAAGAACACTCTTGAGCGAATTTTTACACACAATTTTAAGGAAAAATCGTCGAGTAAAATATTCTTTTAAATGACATTAATTTTAAAACTGTTATTATAATTTGAACAAAAAAAATACAAAAAATAAATAATTATGTATATATAAATTTTTTTTTGAAGTACTTTCATCAGCAAACAGAGTGTTTTTGTCAGCATCACTTTTAATGAAACCACAGCTGTAACTACTCTATAAAAGCCTAATACAATAAAAAAATATTTTTTCCCAAAAATGTTATCCTTTTTCAAACAACATAAATAGTATAACAAAAAAAAAAACCGACTTCTAACAACGAACTAAAAAGTAACAAAATAATTTTACAAAGATTTTAAGATTTTGAAGTCGGTGCCAAATAAGACAAACTGGCTTAGTAATTTGATATTGTAGTAAGGTAGTTGTAGTTGTAGCTTAGTAATACGTAGTAAGGTCGTTGTAGCCTTAGCTTGACACCGACTTCAAAATCATGAGATCTTTGTAAAATTATTTTGTTACTTTTTAGTTCGTTGTTAGAAGTCGGTTTTTCTTTTTGTTAAAAATTAATTTATTTTAAGATTATAAGTGATGAGTAGACCATAAAAGGATGCTTCTTAAATGAGTGGCGGTGGTGGTAGTGGTAGTGGAAGTCAACGATTGTTCGTGGTTGTCTTATATAAAATTTCACTTAATTAGGTGCAAGCACAAATTGCAAACTAACATTGTGATATATTGAGAAAGAAGAACATACATACATAATAAAAATATTCTTATAACTTTATCAATTTCGACCGGATCCCATAATCGGAACCTTACCAAACTTTCACCAAACTGTCTTTGAAGTATATCCTTTCAAATAAAAAAATAATCATTGAAATCCTTTGAAGTTGAACTTGAAGTCGTAACAATATTACAGTATAATAAAATTTTTACCAAAAAAATAAACAAACTTTATCAATTTTGACCGGATCCCATTTTCAGAACCTTACCAAACTTTCACCATACTATCCTTGAAGTGTGTCCTTTCAAATAAAAAAAGAATTATTGAAATCGGTTGAAGTTAAACAATATTACTGTATAATAAAAATTTTACCATAAAAAAAAGCAAACTTATTTAATTTTGACCGGATCCCACAATCGGAACCTTACCAAACTTTCACCAGACTATCGTTGAAGTGTACCCTTTCAAATAAAAAAAAATCATCCAAATCGGTCCACCGAGTCAAAAGTTCTGAGGTAACAAACATAAAAAAAAAACATACAGTCGAATTGATAACCTCCTTTTCTTACAGAAGTCGGTTAAAAACTAAAAGCCATTTGTTAAGGATGACGCACGCACACATAAACCTATCAAAGGGACACCGCAGCACACGCCTCATTCCGAAATTGAGTCGCTAATACTAGCGGCAAAGTTCAAAGTTGTTTAACCTTTAGTAGTATTTTTGTAGTATTTTGTGTTAACGTTATTGGTATCTATGTGTAACTGCGTCGCACGAAATACAGGTATGGATAAACATCGGAAAATTAAAAAAATACCCTATCTCTCAACTGTTAAAGTCTTGATTAATTTTTTTTAGGTATGGGTATGAAATATTTTACTCCGTATGCTGTTCGCCTAAAAGGAGCGCTGACGCTTCCAGCCTGTATAATCATAGCACATAACATACTGACCTGCGGTAAGCTGCATCCTAGTGCCGCAGCCCACGCGCCGTACAACATTTGCTTACTTCTCTTTCTAGCCACCGAGAGTTTCAATGGATACAGCACAGCGAAAAATCTACAATAAATAAATATATTTACTTATTTTTACTTCATGCTGTACCTCTAGCGGGATAGCCAAAAAGAACACGCTATCCGCTATAGTCTCTGCATACCTCTTTGACTTCCTCGCTAGTACATTCTATGTATCTCCTCATTGTGGATATGATCAGCTAAACTAGATCAATCGCATCTACACAGAATTCATTTTTCTTTCATTCTCCTTTTGATGCTTTTTAACAGCGTCTGTCGACACTGCATTGTATACGGATGAACGTGCAAGTATCCTAACGTTTCGCCGTCTCTTCAATGCAGCTAAGACACCATTAACCCTGTTCCCGGCAGCAATATACCTTTCCGTATCGATCACCTAGTATTACTAGTATGCTCATTATGGTATGATATAAATCTTGTTCAAATCAAAAAGGATAATTTCGATACCCACTTTCTTTTTCGAAATCAATAAAAAAAATTAAAAAATACAAGAATCTTACCTGTCAATAGATATGCAGACTAAAACATTCGACGACAAGTACAGTCCAAATGCTCTCATGACCAGCAGCACTTTGCACAAAAGGTTACCAACCAGCCATGCGTTCGTGTATTTCCAGCCAATCTGTAACAAATACATATCAAAATCAGCTTCACGTACTTCACTTCACTGTATCCCGCACACAGCAGAGTAGACAGAGGGAACCCAGTGTTCAGTTCCCCATTTCGAGGTTGATCATGTGATAAATGGATTGTCCGATATAAAGAATATTTTCTATAATTGAACCAATAGTCCCTGATATATGAATAGGGCGTTAAAAAAAAACAACATTTTCATCTTTATAATATTGGGATAGTGTTAGAAATCGTAATTTTGTATCAACACATAATTTCAATAAATTATTATCTGTGTTGATATAACACTGTTCATAAACAATCAATTTTATTACGTCTGTAATCTAAAATTTCAACTTCAATATTGCTTCAATAGACAAACTTAATCGTTAAATAAATTTAAAACTTCAATTATCAAGTCCAAACTCAATTCAAACACGTCTTGATTACAAAATCATAATTATTTTTAATATAAGAAAAATTTTACAATTTTTATCATAACATATATCAGGGTGAACCCAGTGTTAAGACACTACATCCTCAGCCTTTTGTCTAATTTTTAGAAATTTGTGTAGCAAACTCAACGCTATGCCTTGTGTACCAGAGGGAAAATATGAAAATAATTACTATATCGTCGTCATAAAACCTGCTAAATCCGTTTTTTGTTGTCAAGTACACGTACATTTTCAAATCATTTGAAAGAGTAAAAATTTCGGTTAATTGCGAGTCGGACTCGCCTGCCAAGGCTTCCGTACCTATTTCAGGATTGTAAATCAACGGGAAGTACAACTTACTTACTTAAAAAGTAAGAAACTTAAATTTGTGCTCATATTGTATATGCACTCTTTTTGAATGAAACATACTACAAATATGTAGTTATATGTATTATTCCATTTACAGTCAAACTATGTCCACAGGTTTCAAAAACGCATGTTTATAAAAAAAACTTAATATTTTTTATTTTTTTTACTTTTTTAGCTTCACGCTGCATCCCACACATAAAGGGAACCAAGTGTTAAGATACTCCGTTCCCCACTTGCTGCCGAGGTCTGGAGGCATTGGTGTGGAGTGGTAGAAGTCAACGCCGCGCTTTTTTGTCTCGACACCAAAGCGAAGAAATGGAAATATAAACGTAAATAAGTATTTCACTTCTTCGAGTGGGGATCGAACCCACAACCCACCACAATATTTTTATCATCAATGTATATCTCATTCAATGTCTGCGACACTCGTGATGAAACTAAATTGATTGACACATCATTTTCTAACATCGGTACAATATTTTTTCTTATGTAACTAAGTGTCTAAGGAACCTGTATGTGAAAAAATGTATTAGAATTTTATTTTGCACAATATTTAACTGACTCTTAAAAAGAGAATATCAATGTAAGGTTGGATATCTGTATATATAAAATAATGTAATGCCTCCAAGCAATATTATATTTTTATATATTTACAAATTTATTTATTTCCCCTTCACGATGTATCAAAATTATAAGATTCCTAAGTGGTCGTCGTGCTGGTCGTGGCAAGTAACTCTCTGTAATAAGACTAAACTTGGCTCAATTTTTTACTTAAATCGTAAATTCTTATTACTCGAGGTAAATCTGAACGCATTGATAGTAGTTACATAAAAAAGATTAATTTTTGCATTATTAATTTTCAATTTGAACCAAAAGTTTCTGAGATTAGCGCGTTCAATCATACAAGCTTTAAATATAGATTTGCAAGACACAGAGTACCAAAAGTATATAAAATATATATGTACATACATGCACTATAGTTCTCAACGCACGTGCTCACACTTAAATTGAAAAATATTCCGTGACCTTTCCGGAGACACGAACGAATTCTGAAATACCTTTCTCAGTATTTCAATTTTGATTTTCGCTTTTAAAGATTCACACTTTTTTTATTTTTTCACTTCTTCGCTCTAGTGTCAAGACAAAGCGGCGTTGAATTCTACCCCACAATGTCTCCACATAAGTCTTAACACAAGGTCCCCCATCCCTGTGAGCCATGACTTGCAGTAGCCAACTTGGAATGCATTCAATCGGTTACCAGAATAAAAAAAAACAACGTTGACTGTAAATCCAACCTACAAACTATGTCATACTTGGTCCCTAACTGTCGGATTCCTTGTACTTATGACGATTTGACTGAGGCAACGAATAACACAGTCGACGTGGCTAAACTAAATATTGTATAAATAACATATGTAGGTATAAAGTTATAGAAATATTTATAAAATTTTTATTAATGTACCTACATTAATTACCCCGGGGAACATGTTACGCAAACACAAAAAGTAAATTTGAACATTGAAAATTGTAAATTAACATTTTATAATGAGGACGTCGTGGTGCAGCGGCACAGCTGTGACTGTAAATGTGACAACTGTGGGCTCTACTCTCACTAGGGGACATTCGTTACCCATGCACCGCTCTCTTTTTCACACTGACACTGAGCGTTAAGTCACGAAACTCAACACTGCGTCCCGAACAAGTAATATAATTTAACTCAAGTTCAAATACATATATAAAATACTAAAAGATATTTAGCAACTATATTTTAAGAATCAAAGTGCTTAGAATTCTTATATTTCCTCGTGAACTTTTATAAAATAAACTTACTTAGCTGAAAAATTCTATTCGCATTTACTGAACTCCAGTAAACGGATGTTGCTCACAGAAAGCAAAACGGCCGTGCAATTTTCCACTTTTCATTATAAAGCTTTTAGCTGAAAGCTAAAATACAAATGTATTAATTTTATATTCCCCCTGGTTTTATATGGAAATGGTTCTAAATTATTTCTGTTTCACGAATATTTTTTTAAAAAATTTAATTATATTCAAGTTAAGTGACTCTGGTCATGTGCGTTTCTTGTGTTAGTGAAAGAGGGATGAGTAAAAAGAAGTTTACTGGGACGCTAGAGATATAGTTAAAAACGTTAATTTAGATATAATCTAAAGATAAAAAAAATATCCTTCATGCTATATCCCGTACACAGAAGAGTAGCCAGGGGGAACTTGAAAACTTAGTAGCTTAGTAAGCCGCCGGATTCTGGAGTTATTACGTGTGAAGTGGTGGAACTCACACTTAAAAAGAATAATAGAAAGCAATTTTTTTTTGTCTGTCTGTTTATATGTCTGTATATTTGATGACATTAATCTTTGAAAGTACTGAATCGATTTACCAATTGCTTTGTTTTATCTCAACTTTACATCAAACGTTTAACATAAAAAGTTAAAATCGGTTCAATAAAAAAAGGTTATCGGCATTTGAATGAACTCAAGACATGAGTTTGCCTTCAAATATAAAGCAATCCATATCTATACTTATAATAAATCTGTATTTTTGTGTGATAAGTCTGTATTTTTAACCGACTTTCAAAACAAGGAAGAAATTCTCAATTAAATATTTCGATTCGAAATTCGATTAATTTATTCGATGAATTATTTTGGATTCGATTTCGATATTGGATTATTGGGTATTAATTAATTTGTAATATGCAATCACTGCAGTTATTTTACATAGAAAATTATTAATACTTAGACAAATTAATAATTTAAAATTTAAGGCTGCTTCTGTAAGAGTTCGAGTAAGAGAATGAGTTAGTCATTGACATCAACGCATGACTGTCACTGACAAGCTGTCAGTCAATTCTGTTTATTAATAATCATATGTATTGGAACGCTATAAATAAAGAACAACGGAACGCTATAAATAATCAGGCAGTACAAGCGGGCGAAGCCGCTGGCGGGCTGCTAGTATTAAATATATCATTTCGTTGAGTGGAAATCGAACTCACACACTGTTGCGTTTACAGTCGCAAGTGAACTACTACGGGACGATTATCTTCAAATAGATAATATGACTAAGTATCAAAATATTGACAGCTTACATAAGATCGTTTCATTTAATTTTACCTTATTAACCCAGCTCCGTCGTCTCGCTTAATTTAAATATATTAACATGATTAAGTAATAAAGATCTAACAGGCTTTGTGATTTTAAAGGCTTAGCAAGGGAACTATATTGCATTTTTCCAACAAATTATATTTAGTTAGTATTAAAAAGACTAATTTATATACCTACACATATCTCATCCACCAGTCTTGGCGCAAGACCTGGAAGAGGTATCTTGCTTTGAATGGTAAAACTCCACAAGGCATCTTCAATCCCACACAGAGACCTGTTCCAAGGTTTCTCTATCTCAGACACGAGATATAAGCCCGGCCCGTATGAAAGACATCGCCTTTTTTTTTGTGGTATAAGGACAAGGCAAACGAGCGTTCGGGTCACCTGATGGTAAGTGATCACCGCCGTCCACGACCCCGTGCAACCCCAGAGGAGCGGATGCACTGGACTTTGCGGTACTTCAGCATTAATGGACTTGGTTTCTGAGCAATGAGCGTACACCGTCGATAACGACCTTAATGTTCTGTCCACGAAGAAAACTGTTGCATATACATAAGCCCAGTTGCATAATATCCCGTTAAGTCCCGTATCCCACAACGCACGAGTTTCAAATGAATTTGTATTTGTTGTATGTTTTTCTATAATATTCAAGAAAATCCTTAAATGCGTGAAAAATTAAAAATATATATAAATGATTCAAGTCTATATCCTATTCATCACACAAGTGCAAATGGCGCCATTTTGATAATATTCAGTTGACTTTTTTTAGGTTCATGTTTTATCCCGCATATAGAAGGATTCGTTACAGAATCTAGTATGTCCTGATATCCGATTTCCGCCCGAATTCGAAAAAGTGCGTGTTAAGGGAACTCAACTGCAAGTTACCGCAGTTCCATTATCATTGTTACAAAATACAAGAATAGTTAATAAATAAAGCAACTAAAAAATAATCGGTTTCCGCCGGAAGTTTTTAGGTAAGCCTTGATCTTTATCAATGAATATTTCATCAAGAGTTTTGAATAATTTGAAACAAATTACAGAATACTATTCAGTTTGTTAACAACTACTTTTCATTATTTTACTATTAAATTATAATATAAACAAAGTAAACAGGATGTTAGAACACTCCGTTAGTGAAGTGAACAGGATGTTAGAACACTCCCTTAGTGAAGTGAAAAGGATGTTAGAACACTCTGGCTATTTTTCGTCCAACTTCCAAGACATTACGTTTCGAATAGCGGAACTCAATGCCGATTTTTTAACCAGAAAAAGTAATTATAAATGTAATATTTCCCACAGCTATGACGCGTTTACCTGGCTATACGAGAAAATGAGTGAATCTAACAAAGTTTACTTTTATAAATATGAAATCCACTACGTTTTTATTTATTTAAAACTTCCTGTGAAGATAATGAATAACAAACAATATATGAACAAATCTTTGTACGTATGTATGTATATGTATGAATGTTTACTGTTTAAACAAGAAGTTGATATGAAGATTCTCATCAAAGTTGAATGGTTCTTGATAGTTAATTTCTACTCTATATTAGCATGAGGTATAATTTTTGGTAATTATGGGTATTACTGATCGTATATCTATTTAGTTAATCTATATATTAATAAGGATTGTAAATATTTCATATCTACATTTCTTCGCTATGGTAACGAGGCAAAACGCGGCGTTGTGTTCCACCAGTCAACACGTAATGCTTCAAGAATTCGGTAGAAAGAGAACAAGAAGACAGCGGTAGTGGGAACAAAGTGTCCTACCTTCTCTGCTATGTGCGTAATACAGCATGAAGCGCAAAGAAACGCAATGATTTTGGATCCGATCCCCATTTAAGGTCAAAAATAACTTTCATTTCGCCGCTCGGCAAAGATAAACGATGGCGTTGAGTTCCGCCACTAAACACGTTAAATATGTATTATAGTGGTGGCTAAATTATTTTCATGTCTCCTTTCTGGTCCACTATTCTACAAGCAATGTTTCGAATTCAGGAGGAAAATAGAGGATGGATTATCGTTAACTGAAGAACTGACGGAAAATCTTGGCAATAAGTGATCTCTGTCTATCCTGATATGCTGCTGCTGCCTGCGCATACAACGAGCATAATAGAACTTAATTGAGTGGGATTAGAATCCGCAACCACCGCATACACACACACACACACACGTCACGTCACACGTGTATAATCAAATTACTACGAAGGTATGTCATGTAATTATTGGAGATGTCAAGGTCATGTGCGTGTAGAACTCGCCCACCGCGGGTTCCCTATCAATTTAATGATTTTAGCGCAAAGGTCAAACTTAAGTTTGCGGGTGTATGCACTCATTTTGTATTTAACTACAGTTATAAATTTATAATACTTTTTATCTCTAATACACAAATTTCTATTTATTATTCGGATTGTTCAGATATTTATCTGCACTTCTTGCTCACTCCTCATTTCATAACTGTAGATTTACGAGAATTACATATTCATACAAAATGTAGTAAGAACGATGTATAAATAAATGCTCGTATCTTTTGATTATGTTGACTTAGAAGCTTGATTTTTTCTGTTCACCAAGGGATGATGCTCCTTGATCTTTTAGGACGGAGAAGCATATACAAAATGAGCCAATAAGGGTTCCATATTTTCCTTTTGAGGAACAGAACTCTTATAGGATCATTTGGAACGAATTTCATCAACTGGAACCCTAAAAATATTAATAATTATATTTATTACCACTACAAAGTAGTATTTTACTTATTTTCTAGTGTACGTAGATTATGGATAAATATATCCTAAAAAAACTAGTACCTCTTAGCGAACAGAACCTTTCATAAAATGATATTATACCTATAAGAATTGATTTACTTATAAAGTATAATAAAATTAGATTTTATATTTAAGCCATTCAATGTATGAAAGGGATTTAGAATATCCTCTGATTATAATATTTCTGGCATCTGTATTGTTAAAGACAACCTCATTTTATAAAAACAAATCTAAAGAATGAAGCAGAAAATGGACTTATTAAAATTATTGAAAATTTATACCAGAATCGTTTTTGGTAAATTCTCGATTCAAAGCAAAATATATAAAATTAAAACAAATTCTTTTGTACCTGAGTTTGGTAACATTTTATATATGTTTTTAATATACGTTCATTTTAATATTTTATGGATTAGGTTGAGGGCTAATTTAATTAGCTTTACTTATGTAGCACGATAGGCAGAAGGAACTTAGTGTTAAGACTCTCTGTTTTCCACGCACCATCTAATTATGTACTTCTGCTTTTACTGATCGGCTTTGTAAAGACCTGTTTTATACTTCTTATCAAAGCGAGAATAGAAAGTTAATTCAATACCCCGAGTGTAAATCGAACCCACAACCGTCGTTTGCAGTCAGATTCTATGGGACTGTCCCAAGTCAAAAATTTTGCCTTAAAATATCTGTGTTTAATTTTAAACATGCAAGCAAAACTAACAAATTTAAATCCCCTGCGACCCAAAAAAACATTTCCTATTTTTTGGTCAAAATGTTAATTTTAAGTTGCTAATCCGTTTTTATAAAACATACCACCGCAAGGTGCGGTGGAATCGCACTAAGCCGATTTTTTATGTAAAGAGATTTAAAAAACCGGCTAAGTGCGAGTCGGACTTGCCCACCGAGTACCAATTCCAGAATCGTAGGTCAACGGATAGTACAGCAAGGAACATCAATGCATAAATGACGTATCATGTCGTCCAAATTTTTTTTTTTCTTATCAAACAACCCTTCAAACAAGTATAAATTAATTTATCCTATCCTATAGAGTAGATTACTTAAACACATATAGTATTTTTAATTCGACACAACAATATAAAAAAATAAATGTAGAAAATGTAAATGATTTTATTGTAAAATACTCCGGGCTTAATAAAGTGAGGTCTCTGACTGAGTAAAAGTCAAAAAAGATTGACAGCCAGTATATATTAGATTCAGCTAGGCGACGCTTTGATAGGATTTCTTGACTAATATGTTTTTTTTTATGGACAAAGACATGGCAAACGAGCGTAGTGGTTGGGCGCCGGAGCCCGGCATTACCTAATGCGAAACGCAGTGGCATAAAGCCACTACTTCACGCCGGTTTTAAATGCCGGGGGTGGTAATGATCCGGCCGGCCGGCAACGCACCTGTAGCTCCTCTGGTGTTGCACGGGGTCGTGGGCGGCGGTGATCACTTACCATCAAGTGACCCGAACGGTCGTTTGCCTTGTCCTTATACCATAAAAAAAATGATCCGGTCGTGTATGTAGATTCGATATATATTCAAGACTTGACTTGAAGAGAAGCTCGACTCAATCAGCTTTATTTAATTTTTTTTTTATATTATTTAATTTGAATTTTTGTGGCAAGTGGAAAACGTCCTGATAACTAACTCTCTTACGCTATGTAAATAAAACTATATACAAAATAAACGACTGCAATGAAATATTTCTTTAATTAAATTAGGCAAAAGTCTAAACGCCCTAAACGCTTTTCCAAAAACATGAACGAATTCTGAAAAACCTTTCACAGTAAATACATTTTGATTTTGACATAGGATTTGATGTTTTATTTCTAACAATTGTACCGCGGTCTTCCCTTTGAGGAATATTCTACTGTGGCTTATATAAGCTAGAGGCCTCGTTGGCATTTATTAATTTAATGTATTTTTAGGTGTAATTTAAAAAATATTGCGCTCTTTGTCTATATTGTGTGCCAAAGTGAGTGTGAAATTTAGAACATAATATGTTCTAAATTTCACACTCACTTTGGTATAAAAAAAAATAATAAAGCGGAAAATGCGGAATACCGCACACAGCAGGGTAGGCAGAGGGAACCTAGTGTTAAGACACTCCGTTCCCCACTTTCTGTCAAATTCTAGAGGCATTGCGTGTTGAGTGGCAGAACTCAATACGCAATATATTTTAAGTAAAACATTGCAAAATATAATAACATACTACATCAAATAAAAAGAAATAAAACACAAAAAGCTTGTACAAATATTAGAGCTGTAATAATTCATCTAGAAATTATATAAAGTAAATACATGTA